>JAQFZL010000090.1:0-24429 GCA_034695685.1 Galumna lanceata
ATAATTTTGTTTAAACTTATATCAAAATATTTAAACTTATATTTAAATTAATGTCAATTATATATTGGTTTTAGAAAAAATGTGTTTATATTCATTATTATTATTATTTAAATGATTTAATATTCAAACGAAATGAGTTCATTAAACCAATACTTATTGAAACATAAATTTCTCGATAACTTATTATTTAATATATGTTTAATAAATTCTGATCGAAAACATTTTTTAAAAATAATATATATTTGAAAATTATATACAAAAGTGTATTCAATATTGAATTCAAATGATAAACAATTTTATTCCCAAATAACTAATATTTGCGATTCTTTTAGTATAAAATTTATTAATTATTGAATTAATTGAAAATAGCATTTGTTTTCTTGAAATTCATTAATGGATTATTAGTTTTCAAACTAAAACGTGAATTAAATTTCATTTATTTGCCATTTTATGCCTTCAAGTGTTTATATTTTAATGAATGGCGTATTTTTGTAAAATTAAATTTGTTTCCAATAAAATAAAACTTTTAGTAATTGGATTAACTATTCTTTTAAATATACAAATCGTGATTTACATCAGAAAAACTGTGAAAATATTCTAAAATTTTGATAATCGAGTGTTTATTTTCCGATTTATTTTATTAATTTTTCAATAAAATTGAATACAATTTTCAGATAAAGTATTTGTTCACAAATTTCATTATTTTGTCAAAAGTTCTTATGATTCGCGCATTTTTTTTGGGATTTTAAAAGTTTTAAAATATCTCAATAAATGTCAAACTTTTCTGGTTTTTTATTTATAAAGAGTTAATGAGATTTGAATTAAAATTATTCACAAATAAATGGTTTACAGTAAACATTTCAGGTCATATTAGACACAATTAAGCGCTAATTCAACCGTTTTTATCTGAAATAAAAGGCATAAATTATTGATAAACTTTGGTCTGACCACACATTGAACTTGGTCAAACAACATTTTATATTGTATTGGTTTTTTAGCAAATAAATCAATTTAATTAGTTTTTTGAAAATTAATTGAGTGATAATCTTGTTTTAAAAAAGTTTGAAACCACCAAATTAAGCAGTTTTCAGCGCACAAACATATCCTATATCTAAACTTAGTCTTAAAATCTAACTCATAATTAATGGCAATAAATGACGATTTAAAACATATTATATTTATAATATTAGTCTCATTTTATTAAAGATTTTGTCTTTCATTCACAAAAAAGTGAAAATTTATTTATATTCAGATAATTATTGAATTTCATTAAATGTTTAAAATTTCCAAACAATTATTTCATCTCATTTTCTTTGCCAAGAATATTTTAAACATATTCTATAGTATAGAATCTATACCTAAATATTAAGAGTAATAAAAGCTTATCCTGTTGTGTGTGTGTGTGTGTGTGAGAGAGAGAGAGAGAGAGATTTGACTGTAATATTGTAATGATTCCTCTTTTAATGATAGTAAGACTTGAGATAATTATTTGTAATTTTTGAATAACGAATGGGAACATCGAAAACATAGTTCACTGAATTGATGACCGAAAGCGAAACATTTGATTGGATTAAAAGTTTGAAATGTTTTTCACGAATCCCTCCACTAATTTAGTCCTTTTTTAACGCAATATTTTTTAAAGTAATAAATTTTGTGAACGAATAATAGCCTCAAAAATTGTAAATTACATTCTATTGAATATGTTTTCGTGAGTCAACTGAATATTATTAACATTTGATTTGATTATTTCAGTTCTTTGTTTCAAATATCCTATTATTCAATGGCTTATAATCTATAAGTTATAGCTCTGGGAATATAATAATCTAATGATTAAACCCTCTCTAAAAACACTAACTTAGTTAACACTTGTTATTATAATATCTAATGGATATAAATACTATTTCCTACTGAGATTGATAACTGACTCGTGTTCCCAACACTAATAATGATCACCAAGATCATCTTTATTCAATATATACCAAAATATATTAGTCAACAAAAAGAATGTCAAAGAATATAAATTCATTATAATTCAGTTATTTTTATCTATTTTTAAATAGCTATTGAATTAGATTGATGAGACCAACTTGGTCATCTCCTTATTGATACCTATCCAATGTCTTGAGGTATAACATGAAAATTGTTTTACTTTTGGAATAAGTAATTCATTAAAACTGAATAATTTTGTTATATCCGTTTCTCACACTTAAATACTACCGAAGATAAGTTAAAACTCATTCTTTTTCTAATTTTTTCGTTTTTAAGTTTTTGTGTTTAGAATTTTAGATCAAAATTTGATAAACGATTCTTATCTGAGGTATAAGTTATGAATAGTTGTTGTGAGGGTTCCTTTTGGAGCATAGGTTTAGATTGTATGCCATTCATGGAGATTAGAAACATATTGTGCGCTCAGATGTAAAGCCATGTAAAACACATGTAACAGTACAGGTATATAATCAGGAGAATGTACCGCATCTTACGCTACCCAAAGCTCAACCAAAGTCGTGACCCATTGTGTCCGTCCCACAGCCCACGACTTTTGCTCATTTCGCTCCATTCGCTGCTCTTCGCGATCTCCAGTTCCCGATTTATTGCATAATAAGGTTAAGACAGAGTCTGATTTACATTGAAATCATTGACGATAATCTTACCAAACTTACCAATCTCATTTTTATTTTATCCAAAAATAAAACAATAAAATTAGTAAAAAGTAAAATACATTTATTTCAAATTCATGTTGAGCTCAAAGTAGTCTTAATTACTTCATTTAAATAACTGTTAATAGTGTTGAACTCATTTCAATATTGATATCAATTCAGCCGTTTTTAGAACTTTTCTAAACCATAACTCAATTACAAAATAGTTTCAAATGTAAGTCTATATTCGATAATAAGCGTTAAACAAACGGAACATTACTTATAGTTCATATTGTCTTGTGTTTAGAGTTAATGCCATTTCAAGTCAAATACTTTGACCTTAAGTTACAATTGTTTTGAAATTAAATATAATTTTAGAGAAAAAACAGTTTAAAAGTTAAGAGGCTATCGTTTCATAGACTTAACTATCGGTACTCTAAATGATAATAACTTTTGTTTTTAACGAAAAAAAGTAGTACTGTTAAGGAGTTATAGCCTAAAACACAAAATAAAAATGGAAATCACTTTTAAGTGAGGTATTCCTCACCGGAAAATTACTGAAAAACACTTCAATTATTTTTTTAAAAAGTGGTTTACTTTTTTTATAACCAAAGAAATATCATTTTCAAAGTCTGGTATAAGTAAAGCGCAATTTTGCCACGATTTAAAAAAACGTGCAAGGGCATTGGGAGACTTATATGAAGCTTTGTTTGGCTTGATATTTAATGCGAGGGCGGACATCTCTTTTGCTTAGAGGCTGAACATTGTGTGCATCTCTAATAAGTATATTGACAGCATTGAAACACAATTAGAACATTACTTTCAATCCGTGAAACGAGTTTTATATATAAATTCACAGTTGCTTTCATTCAATTCCTAATAATAGGGAATATTTCTGAAAAGTTTGCTTTAATTCAAAGTCAAACAATAATAAGTTCAACGATCGCAACAATAATAGACTTTTCGATTTCAAACTAATATTTCTATAAATTTTGTGTCCAATCCTTCGATTATTAACCAAAGATTTAATATTAGTTTATTATTGAATAGAATTCGACGATTTTGTTGCCAACAAAATGTTGAGCACAGAAGCAATAAAGAGGTTTTGTATGATATGTCTTGAAATATATATGTTGTGTTTTAGATCCGCATACTTTCATAGTGTTAAGGCCTCCGAACATATCATTTCGAACAAAAGAGTACATTTCATATACTAATACTGTATTATTGCGTCCAATGGTTTGTTGTGATCACGAATATGAGACCTCCAATATCTGCAACCACTGATTCCATCTCTTTCTGACATTAGACTAAAGCTATGCTTTCAAATGATAATTGTTTTCCTCTAATATTTGGGTTTTAACTCAAAACAGAAACATATCTAATGACTGCCAACACAATAGAATTGATGCAAATATGCGGCACTGCATATGATATACTGTTTTTTTGCAAAAGATTTTTATTGAAAAGTTTATTAGTTTGTGTCTAAGAGTGTTTGCCCGCAAGCGTTCTGTCAAAGTTTGCAATTAGAAAATGGGATGAAACTCAGCCAGTATTGATGGCTCAGACCCTCACTCTTCTATATGTGCATCGAATGACGGCCAGACTCGACAGACTCGATAGACTCCATTTGACGCCTCAGTGACGCTTCGATATCGATATTAAATTTTAATTACTTTATAAATAATTGGATTGTTTTCTATTAGTTCTCTCCGGAGAAAAAAACGGTTAAACCATTTATTTTTTAGCGAATTCGATATGAAATTCAAAAGTGCCGATAATGTGCTTTTAGCTCAGCATAAAGTTTTGACAAATCGATGATTGAGTGCAATTCAATTTCATTTATTTTCGTCTCATTTCTTATATAATTTTGATCTTCGATTCGATTATTTATTCAATTATTCAGATATTAATGCAATTCATTATTTTTCGCATTTATTCTAATTTTGGGACATTTATAATAAAATGTAATTCTAATTAAGTTTCACTTCAATTATTCATCATTTTTTATACTATTATTTCAGTGTTTGTCACTTATATAACATTCCTTAACTTTTGTCTCATTATTTTTTTTTATTTTTCGAAAGAATTAATGATTGCATTAAAGTTTATTAAAGATTAGATAAATTCTACATTAAAAGCATTTGATTTATTCATAAGAATTTTACCAATAATTAATAGCTTTTAATACCAATAATGTGTGTGTGAGTGAGTGAGAGAGAGAGAGAGAGAGAGAGAGAGAGAATGATAATTTGAGATGGTTGAGTTATGGTTGTTATATGTCCTTTCACTGTTTGAGTTGATAGCAAATAACTTTTGTTTTTCTTAGTGAAGATAATGACAGACAATTGGAGTGTTTGCCTCAATTAAGTAACTTTTCCGATGAGGAAAGTCTGAGCGCAAAACGATTTGCATTTTTATCTTTTTGTGTTCTTAGGCTATGACTTCTTTCAGACGAGTTAAAGCTCTGCAGAAGTTTTAAAGATTTGTATCATTAAATGCATTTATTTTGTTAACTCTGGCAAATGACACACTCCTACCACTCCTTAGAAAAAAAAGAATCACCGAATCGTTTACTCTCTGACAAAAAATCTGAAATATTGGATATGATTTCCCACGGGTTTGAACCATCAGCTAATTAGATGCTGTGCTCTGCGATCGCAGGCAAACCAACGCTTATATTACGATAATATTGCGATGAAATTAAAATAACTTTACCTGAAATTGTGAGGACCTGAAGGCATCCAAAATACAGTGCATTTTGTGTGCGATATCGCCAAATGATGGCATCTATTATAATATTCTACTCTTCTTTGAAGGCGTGTTTTCAATAATATTGGAGCACCGATTCGGTGGTGAATTGCAGTGTCCGCCAGTCCTGCCATCGGCTAATATTCTAATGGATATTATTATACATTGTGTTGTTCAATATGATAGACCAGTACTCCCACGCTCTCTACCATCTCATTACCTGTGAATCAGTTCGAAAACATTAGTATTTATGTAGAGGTCATCAAAGCTCATGAGAAATATGCAGAAATAGGAAAATACAATTGTTTAAAGAATTTTATGTAAATCACACACTTCTTCATCATTCATACCTTATATTCTATTCTCTGATGACTATAATTATGTTCTTTTAATTTATTTATTTATTAAGAAAATGATTTCTAGTTATTTATAATCTAATCCTTTGCTTTGATCTGAGAGACGATTGTTTGAGGACTTGCTTTACTGGTTATATAAAACTGATTTTTGTGGGAAAATATTCCAATAATTCAATTGTTATTTGTATTCTTGGCTCACATTTGTCTGGCAATCATCAAATCTCTTAGAAATTGTTTACATTAATTGATGTCATTGTTTTGTCAGTTCATCCAATCGTTTATTGTAGTGACAGCACTTAAAAGCTCTGATCATTTGCTAATTAATGTGTAGTCATTTTGATCCCTTCAAAGGATTTGCTACTATTTTTGCTTAAAATTATAAATAGATTGTCTTTAATCAGAACAAACAACTTTTGTTCATAAATAGAGTCAATTCTTACGAAACATTAATTTTCATTTTTTGAATGTTTGACGAATAAAATGCCTGCGGGTTATGAAGTATGAAAAGTGGTCTCAATGTTGAGTTGAATATATCATACGGTTTAGTGAATTGGATGCGAACCAGGATCTAAGAAAGTGACCCCAAAGACCCGTTCGTTTTGCTCAGAGACTGCCTGAGGGGTCGCTCCTCTCCGAAAGCAAAAATCACTGCATTTGAGTGTAGATCGCTTTGCTTTCTACCAATACTTTAATAGTCTATTGAAATGAAAATCCTATTCAACACATATTATATACAAATAATCTCTTATTTTGCAAAACTCTTCTTTTAAATCAATTGAATAATCAGTGGAACAAAAGCTCCAAAAAATATTTAAAACTGAATTATTGTTTTATACAAAACATGTTTACATGAATTCATTTTTTGACAAAAACTGATGATTTTCCCACACTTTGTCTTCAAATTAGAGTTTTCTAATAAATTGTTTTATGAGTTAAGCAAAAATTTAATTTATTTCTACCGCCGAATGGAATGTTTAGTCACTAATCGACGGCTAATTTAATTGTCGTATCAGTCGCTATATCTAAGAACTTGTCCGACACTTCTTAACTGATTTATTGATCGATAAAAAGTTCTTTAAAATGACATAAAACTAATTTGTTTGTCTTCACAGGTGGAAGAATATGCTGTTTCTCGCCCTGCATAGAACAGGTCCAAAAGACCTGCACAGCGCTCACAGACAATCATTTCTTCGATATCGACACATACGAGTGCGTAGTCCGACCCTATGAGGTCAAAGAGCAAACGCTACCCGTCTATCAGTTTTCAACTAAAAAGGTTTTTCTTTTACTCTAACTTTTGTAGTAATTGTCGTTTGTTTTGATTTCTATTCAGAGCTCCCCTGAAGAGACGTCCGACGAAACTAATGAACAGAAAATTGAAGAAAATTCTCCCAAAAGACAGAAATTAGAGTCCGATTTGTTTGAAGATAAACATTACTCAAGCAATAAAAAGGATAATATCGTCACTTACTCACCAAATCAGGGCAGTGGACACACAGGCTTTCTGACTATTGCTGTCAAATATTAATAACATAAATGAATGGCAGTTATAACGCTTTTGGCAAAACTTTCAAAATATATATTTAATTTTTAATTAAACTTTTGATCAAAAATTTCAATTCATTAAAAAAAATTCAATTCAGTGGTTAATAACTTAATTCCATTCTTACAAATAGTTGACATCAAATGGAGTAACCAAAGGGGGGTAAACCAATGTTTTGGGTTTATTCAAATAATACGATGCAATAATACGATGATTAATTGCATTAAACAATTCTTGAATTTTAAACTATAACTTTACTTATATTCAAAATATAAACCAATAGATGGAAATTTATGATTAATTTTGGAATTTCCGGCATTTCAATGATTACATCTTGGTTGCAATCTTGTCCATTTCTCCAAATTTATTTAGAAAATACACTTTTAGATAAAATAGTGGCAATTTATTTTTTTTCTCTTATTTTCTAAGAAATTTACTTAAAATAGTGACAATTTAAGTAAATTTCTTAGAAAATAAGAGAAACAGTAAAAAAGAGTTCATTCCTATCATCGAAAACATAATTTGATTCGTTTCCCGATTTTTATTTTATTTTCGAATAATTTACATGAATTGCATGAATGGCACAAATCGTATAAAATGTGTTAAATCATTAAATAATAAAATAATAATTGAATGAAAAAACGATTATTGTTTGTCTTTTCTTTTTTTTAAATATATCACAACTTTTGTTTGAATTTCTTTTGTATATTAAAAGAAAGAATTTTGTATCAAAAATAGTGTTTTTATAGTCAACAGAAAAATCCATAAAAACTTTAAAGAATAAAATTGAGAAAATTTTAACAACAAATATATAGTTTGAATAACTCCGGCACCGAATGAATGGCCGAAACTGTAAACTGTTGGCCATTTGTTCATCAAAATGAAGAAATTGTAGCGAAAATATTAGACAATTTTAAAGAATAATTTAGTTATTATTGGTTTGCTTTTACTCGTTTTCATCGCTTGAATTAAAGGCAAACTTCAAACACTTTTCGCTTTGAGAATACAATTGCTTTTTGAGGGGAAATGTTTTGAAGGTTTATCTCAATTTTGTTCACTATTTTATAAATGTTTTCAGATATTGGGCTAAATATTTGAAATATGTTTTGGTTTTGATTCAGAACAAAGGTTTGATATAACAGAACAATATTGGCTTAAGAAAAGAGATCCGGGACTTCACTAATAATTTCAAAAGCGATTAAAAAAATATTATTTAATATATCACTAATAATACTGTATTTAGTGTTTCGATAGGACTCGACATTAAAGGTCGAGTTCTTTGGCACTAATGACCGACAATTCATATTAGAGTCTGTATAAAGTTAGTGAGGGCTCACAATCTTTCTCTTTCTCTCTCTCTCTCTCTCTCTTCTGACAGAATTTTCTCTAATAATAAACTATTTTAGTCTAAACTTTATTCAATTTCATTTAAGTTCATATAATAACTAAAAAACTAATAATATTTAATAATAATGTGCGTATGTTTTGGCACAGACTGAGAGCCCTTCACTACAAACTATAAAAAAGCCAAAAGATTTTTATGAAGTTTTACGACACTCTTATTGCCTAAAGCTTTGTATAGATTAGCGAATAATAGATAATATTTTGGAAAAAAATATTAAAGTTTAGCAGAAAATTAGAAAAAGTTTTGTCTTTAAATAGAGAGCTGTCGAAGAGAATAGCGATTCGCGAGAAAACTAATAATTTTCTTATAATATCGAAGACTGAAGTAATGTCTGAGAATATAATTATAACCCAAAATAAAATAATTATAATATTATATAATATTTATAATTCTTTTGTAAAAAAAATGCTTTTCTTAGCAAAATATAACTGACGGCAATGTGCCGTACTTTCCATCCGGTCCTTTCGTGAACCAACAGACGTGTAATAACCACGAAATAACAATTTGATTCTTCTATTCTTCATTCCAGACCAGTTTCAATGTTTCAACTAAATTGAAAATATTTCAAAAAACGAATTTTCATTAGTTTTTAAGTAAAAGAGAAAAAATAAATTAAAACTTAAATTTAAATGAAATCCATTACTCATAAGGAGTTTCATTATATTTGTGTTTTTAAGCTTTGGTTATGCGCTCAGAGGCTCAGAATTGGTTCTTTTCAGGTGAGTTAATGTACATTATTGTGTGCCGATTGATGAGCCGACTCTCGACGGCTGACTCGCCATTTGTGAAACCAATGAAACCACAGTTAATTGCATTCTTCACGCATGCAATACATGCAAAACAACTATAGACTAACCCCCAGAGCACTAAACCAAAACCAAAACCACTAAAGAATAACTTCAGAACCGATCCTTATTTACGGTTAGCTTTAATGTGGTTTACATTAAATCAAATAATCGACTGAATTGTTTGATAACTAATGACTGACAACTCATCTAAAAAGAATTCAATACTTTTAGAGAATGACAGCACAGAATAAACTATTGTCACTTTGAAGGCTCTTAATTAGTGGGCAGAACATTACTTTTGATAAGTTTTCAAAACGAAAGTATGTAAAGCATTTTATGGCATACTTTCAAAACCTAATAAAATGACTAAGAGTTTAGTTTAGTTTAGTTTATTTCAGTTATTTTCTTAAAATCTGTTAAACATTTTGTTTGTAAACAAATTGAAATAAATCTCATCTTTTGATAGTATTTTAAAGTGAAACGTCTGTTAAACTCATTTCTGGTGAGGAATGAGTCCTTTGAGCGTAAGATATATGAGAAAAGAGTCGCTAATTATTATGCAGTTATGTATCGCAAGTAGTTTAACGTTCAGATTATGTTAGAGTACATACCGATCAGGCAGAGTCCTGGGCGGTCGCTCGACTGCTATCAGTTTTGGCAATAGAGCTACTCATAGAGCCATAGCCTCTGGCTCTTCCCACGCCACAAGAGGACGAACTTAACGCTGGTGTTACTGTCGCTGATGATACGGGCGAAGAGCTCTGCGATGGAATGTCTGCTGTGGTTGCCGTTTGCAACTGGAGAACGGACTCATGACCACTATGTGGTGCACTGACTAGACTTGTCGGATGTGGTGGATGTGTATTATGGGCTGAAACGTGATTTCCATGTGTTGTATGGCTTTTAAGAGTTGAATCATTTTCACTCATTTGATCGTTTTTACGCATTTCATTGAAATATTGATGCGATAAATGCGAATCCACTCCAAAGCCAGAGCTGAGAGTTAACTGACTCATTGAAGAGTTGTCGGTACTATAGCCCCAAATTACATTCGGAAACGCAAACCGCGGATCCATTGCTTCCAAATCTCTGTCTGTTTGCGAATGAATCGGATGAGAGGCTCGAGATTTAGAGAGATCGGTATAAATGGGGGCTGACGTCCAGTTACCTGCTTTTAGGCTCGAATATAACTGTTGACCATTCGATGAATTATTAAAATTATTTAAATTATTATTATTATTATTAGTGGTCAACATATTATTAGAAGTGATATTATAAGAAACATGATTATTAAGCAAGGTCACATTCTCTTTTCTATTTGGTTTTTCAAATGCTGAGGGCGGAGACTGAGAGGTCATACTTCCATAATCCGATGTATTGGAAATGATTGATTCGGGTGATCTCACTTTCTCAAGATCTCTGTCCGGTAGATCCGGATAGGAATGAGTCATAAGACTCGAAGTGTACTTCAGATAAGTCGGCGACGAAAACGATATTAAGTTTGAGAAGTCATCAGAGTTTGTCGGAGGAAGAGATGATTCCGAGCTGTTGTCTGACTCTTCGAGAAATGACATTTTGCTCTGATTGCGAAAGTGATGTCCAATTTGGCTGTGATATGGCACAGATGCCAACACTTGAGGTCCTCCATAATATCCCGGCATAACTGAACCAAAATCAGTGACACTTGTCATTGAAGAGGCAGAGAATCCTCCGGTGCCGAACATTGATGTCGGGTACGCAAAAGTAGAGGCTCTCGGATGATGGTATGTCGAAGTGGGCGGAGGCGGCAAATTGTGATGACCTAAGTTTGGTCTCTTATTTGGCGGTTCTGGAGATTCGCATTCTTCAGGTGAGGGTTCTGTCTGTGACAACATTTGTGGAGAAAAGGAGCGTTTGATTGGCGATTGTTTGAGTGCTTCGCTTTCAGTGATGGTCTGTGCGTTGACTGCAGTGACAATACTTGAATAGGGTAGTGATCCGGCCTGTGGTGAGTACTGGAGCACTGCTTGAGGATGATGTGGATGGTGGGGAAGCCGGTGTCCTGCAGTGCCGTTTAGGGGAGTAATAGCAGTATGTATGTGATATGGAAGTGGAACTGATGCCGCCTCCGCACCACCGGCTGAGGCTGCGGTCGGGTGAGTGTGATGCTGGTGGTGGGGGTGCGCGTACGCGTGACCCATTACACTGGGCGTTGGGTAATATGTTGGCAGTCGTGTGGTGTGTGCCTCATATGTCAGTCCATAATGCATTTTAGAGTGAAGGGAATAGAATTGATATAACCAACTGTTGGCGCGCATTACTGTCGCCTCTCTTTCGCTAAAATTAGTGTTTCATTGGTTTAGAGAATTGGAATTTCAATAAAATTTTTAGACAATACCTCAACACTTGATTTGTGCAAACTATGACCGGTTGCTGCGAACTATCGTTACTATCCTTAACCTGAAGGACTACGTGAACCCAAATCCAAGAGTTTGTATTAGTTTGTAATCTTAAGAGTAGAATACAAGAGCGTTCCTGTTCTGATTGCGTGACTGAATGACAATTTTGTTAACATTTCTTTTGTATGTCATTAGGAATGTCTTACTTAGTCTGTGTTTAGACTGGGCTTCCCTGAGATGTTCCCAATGAACGAAGTCATACCAGGACAGGCCCTGAACTGAGGACTTGTTGTATCCCAAATGAAATTCTCCGCTATTTTCGGACAAATGAAAGGAGTGTTTAAACATTTTCTTTTCTCTACAAATATATGGAATTTTGCAAAATTATAGTCAGTGTCGAAGTTGTGTTCACTTTTGCATTCATTTGCATCCCTTGTGGTTCACTCCCACTATTTTGAAAAGACTGTGATATGCTGTGCGAATGCTGTGTAATGGAAGTGCCACCAAAGCTACTAAATCTATGTTATGATAATAATTTTATGAGTAAAACATTATTTTCTTCAAAAATAGATGTTTTGCTCATATTTTGTTCGCCTTTTGTTTAACACAATAGAGGACTGTATTCAGTGCACAGACATATCGATGTTCGACGCAATGCCTTTCTTTTAGCAAAATTGACGGTTTGCCTATTATTGAGGATTTGTGTCTAAAGTCCGCCTCATGACCTCTACTCTGATCCCAAGTCATGACTCGATTCTAATGCAATCACATTAACCACAACTCCAACACAAAAACACAACTTTCCATCTCTGATGAAAAATTGTGTTCACTATCCATAAGCCTATCCGAAGCCCAACACCCATCAGGTCATGTGTCACAAGAGGTAAAGGCAGGTGTGGATGAGGCTTATGATGAGTGAAAGCAACTCAAAAAAATCATTTAAGTTTTTTTGTTAGGAAAGTACACCACAAGACTGTACCCATATCTCACAGGTAGAGCTATTTATTAAGGAATAGCACAAACATCTGAGCGCACACAAAGTCACGATATAGACTTAGTTTATAACAAAATGTTATACTATTATCCCTGACCTTAAGACTATATCGAAGGACAGGCATCTGCTTATAATAAGTTTTAGAATAATTTTTCTCTTCGAGTCTAATGTTTTTTAAAGCTAATTATCTCAACGAATGAGTATATGTTATTCCACTGCTTTTATCAATTATTTAACTCAATTGCGAACTTTACTAAAAAAATCAAAATTATTTAAATAAATGGAAAAATATTAGAATTATTTATCCAATTATATGTACTCTTAATAATGTTTACTCTTAGAGAGGTTTAGTTAAATCATTTAAATATCACTAAATATTTTGAATATAATATAATTGAGTCCTATTTTAAAGATTTGTTTCATTTATAACTTAGAGTCAAATCTAATCAATAGAAAAGTTGAGTTCAGGAAATTTTGAGGTTATCTCAAAGTGAAGGCAAAAACTGAGAATTTAGTCGTTTTGTCAAAAGTGTTTATTCACTCAATTGAATAAAAACAGCGAATATTGAATTGATATTCAAAATGGAAATGAGAGTCAATCCAATTGTCAGACTTAAGCTTATGAGTGATTTGATTGAAAAACAAGTCTTACTTTCGGTCCAAATGAATGAACTTCATATCCATTGAATGTATTGACGTGAAAACATTAGTGCTTCCCTGGACTACACATTCTCTGGTTTCGGGCATCGCTACGGGAGTACAAGTGGCCAAAAAGACGGGTTCGTTGCGGCTGCACAGCGGTAGGAAACTGACGAAATGGCCCTGAATTAAGACTACCTGTGCGGCAATCAAAACATTTTGGATTAAAATCAAATCCTATGAAAAGTATTTGTTTGAATAAGTATTGAATAATTCAAATAACTATTCTTCCATTAATACCCCTCTTAGGGGGTATCAAATGAAATAAGGTATTCGACCCCACATAACAATTGATCTCTCAGAGAGAGTAACGGTTCATCCCATCCAAAAAAAGTGACCAAAAGCTCAACTCAGTCTCATTTCATTATTTTATTCGATTTTAAATTTGATTTACTTTTATATTAAATGACTTTTTAAACAAATTATAAAATATTTAAATTCATTGAAATCTAATGAAGAATAAAATAGTTTTGAACTTTGGTTTGAAATAAATATTTTCTATCACTTATTAAAGATATAATTGTTTTTAAAATATTATGTAATGATTGGTATTTCAATGATTGTAAGGAATGACTCACTTTTTGGTCTCCGAATCTCATTTGTCGTCTGGCATTACGGGAGACATTCATTCGGCATAAGAATATTCGTGTATCCGGTGCTAAACTTAGAGGATTAGGAGTTCGCATTAGTTCTGTTTGAATGGTCTGATGGTCCTGTTTTTCAATTATATCGTAGACACTATCGCCGTGAATTAGAAGATCCTCCTATGAAAACAACAGTCAAATTATTAGCACAAGAGTTGTAGCAAACCGTCGATTATAAGGCTATCAAACTTATATTAATAGAATAAGTGGTCGGATATGAGCGGAAACATCACAAAAATGTCTAAAATTATGTCTGAGCGGTAATCGAGTGTATGTTTAGCGCAAATTTGAGGACAATTGCAATCATACGTTCAATAAGTGTGGAGTCATTAAAATATAGCGGAATTTGTAATTAAGGCGAGTGTCAATAGTAGAGTACGAGTGCTACTTGAGTAGTAGTGCTAGGAGTGCTACCTGTGCAGTGGTAGTGCATTTGTATTGCATTGTAGTAAAAATTTGCTGTCAAAAACAAATCCTAATAATTGTTTGCACCGATGACTAACCTATAATCAAATGAGTGGCTCAAGTAATTGGTCAGCACTAGGAATATTCGGTAAATCTATTGTATATCCATTAGCATTGAATCAGTAGTGATATAGTGATGTAGTGATGGCTCAACTCATGGGACAAAATTAGTTACTTTTTCGGCAATAGTTCTCTATTATAGTCTGTGCTTCTGAATTGACTCTCAAAAGAGTAGAGTTTTGTTGGAAACCACTCGACGAGAGGCCTAATTTGCAGTTTCGTCCGCTTCCAGTCGCAAAGGTCTGCTCATACGTCCTGGAGCTCTATTTCTTGGCGTCGGCGGGTTTGCAGCGGCGGCGCCTCAACCACTGCCTGATATATTGCTTTACATTTCATATTCAACATCAGAGGCACTCACAGACTGTGCAATGATTGCCTCAACTTATTAAACTTCATTAAACTATGGGCGCAACAAATCAAATCTAGTAATATATACTTTCATAGCGATGCTCAGGTATGAGGTATTACGCTATCAATGTTTTGTCAGCCTTTGATCAGTTGCGCACAAATCAGGCATTGCTCGGGAACTGCCAAAACAAATGCCACTTCGACTCAATATTTATTATTCATTGAAATGTTTTTTAAAAAATTAGTCTCAAATCAGAGAGAAAGAGGAGAAAAAGAAGAGAGAGAGTGAGAGGGAGAGGGAGAGAGGCAAATGAAGTGTCACTTTTTGCAATCCATAATTCATTGTTTGATAAGTTTTTTTGGAAAATGTTTGTTTGAAATGCAGAGAAACAGAAGCCATATCTCAATAATAGATAGAATTGCAGTAATGCGGGGCTCAAACTTATATTTGGTTCTGGTCTAAGCCCACACCCAAAAAAAGTGTTTCTAAGGTATATATCCATCGATTAAGACAAGTGGAGCTCTATTTGAAAGCATCTGTTTAAGTATGGTTGAGGTGCGGCCAACAAACTGTATCAAACAATTAGCTTCTTCTGCAGCTTTTTTACATTAGATAAATGTATGGATTTATATAATGATTATTTGTTCGTAATTTCCCACAGTTTTCAAGTAATTCAGTGGCAAATATTAGAGAAGAGAACATCAAATTCATTAAAACTTTCAATTGATTCATAAAAAGTTAAGAACTGCTATTATTAAAGCGTTTTTGAGTCCCAATTGTTAATACCTTTTTTCAATGTTGTAATGGAAGCCTAAAAACCAATTTTATGTTTTCATTATTAACTGGGAATCCATTAACTGAAAAAACAACTTTCAATTGAAGCGATTGATGACTCATTATAAGTAATGCTAATATTGAGTCCATTTATTAGAGATGAGCCAAACGCTCAGCTATTGAAAACTTGTCTGAATAATGACTATAACTTCAATATTTATTTTGCATTATTTAAGTTTATTTAAGTTTTTATTCCTTCAGAGTTTGAAACGAAAATTGCAAAAAAAAAATAAAATCAAATTTTCTAATCACATAAAACACTAAAATTCTGGGTATTTGTCAAAATCAATGGTTTTGTGCCGACATTCAATTCGATCAAATTTTAATCAATCGACTGAACCCTTGAAACGAGTAGTAGTGGTGCCAAACGTGTGAATCACTCGTCTGAGCGATTAAGTCTGAGTGAGTCCCGGCCTTGAAAATAGGATCTCAACGATGAGAGGCTGAGGAGAAAATTATACAACAAAAAGAAAAATCCAATTTTGTTGTCTCTTCAAACTCGAGATAAACTTTCGCTAATAATTCACTCAATTCTTATTATTTGAATATTGATTTCAAATCGACGATTGAATTCGACTTTTACTTTAATTTCAGAAAAGTTAGTTTCATATCATTTAGTATAAAAGCAGAGCTAATGATAGCACTTTCCTGCAATGCATTTGAAAACAAACCCTCAATTATTGTTTCATAAGTAAAGTGAGTTTTATCAAGATCAATTTGATTTAAAAATAGTGTTACAAACGATAAATAAATTTATTTTTAGTCAAATTTTGATTAATTCAAAGTTGATTCGAAAGAAGAATGAATGGGTTCTATAAATTTCTGACAGTTTTGACAGTTTGTTGTAAAAAATTTAATATAAAAGTTAAGGATTCCTACAGAATATTGACTTCAATGTATAAATTGAGTGAAAGGAATGAGTTGAATGTCTATCAGTCAGAAATGACAATAGTTTTCAGTGAAGTTTAATTCAAAAACTAAACAAAATCTCGTTTTGTAGACATCAAAACCAAATTAAGTTTTGTTTGAGTGAAGATTCTTTGTCTGAAATAATATCTTTTGTTATGGTTTTTATGAGATATAAAACTTGAAAATAATGTTGGAATGCATTACAAGTGTGGCTGAAATTGATCTGAAGTCTCAATTAAGAGTTAAATTGTTTGTCATTTATAATAAAACCATTAGACTTATTATATGATTGATAGCATTCTTACATCAAAAATAAATTACAAACACATTAATTGTGAATCCAATCCAATGAGTGAGCGATGCATTTATTGCACTCTTTGTTATGTTAATGGATTTGAATATCATTTATGGAATAAATAGAAAATCATTAGGAAATTGAAATATTGTTCGGCAAAAGAAAAGAGTATTTAATCTTTAATTTCTACGAAAAATATATTTAGAGCGTTGAGGAGACTATTGTCTGAGCATTTAAATTAATCGTGTGATCGATATATAGTGGAAAGTGAATTGTGACTCAACTCGACCTTTAAAGGGCAAACAGTTCCGGGACCTTAAATAGCATAACAGTAGCGGAGAAATTACAGACCAATAGTTATATTATAAATAGTTAGTAAACACATCGCTTCTAATTATATAACTCATCATTGGAACGCCTGAGAGCAGAGGGGAAAGCAGAGTAAAGCCAGTCCAACATCTTTCAGTTAATAACTTTCACTGTTGACGCCACACACGTAACATATTATGACGACCTATATTGCCGTCAATACTATTCTAATGGTTTGTTATATTTTATAAGAGATATCAGAGATGAGGCCATTTAACTATGAGAGCATCGATTGCTTTCCTCCCCTTCCAATTATAATTGCAAAGCAGACATCAGCTCATTATAGGCTGTTCTAAATGGCATATAAACCAACCAAAGCCTCATCCGATACCAGGGATTACAATCAGATTGGCTCATAACGGGTGAGTTAAGTCAAAGCTAACTCCCAGAATTGGTTTCCCCCCTCATAACAATATTATTGTGGTTTCTAAACATACACTCGACTCCAGTGCCGGCAACTCAAGACAAGCGCTTGAGAGCGAATCCAATAGTTCAGACAATCTCACGAAATAGATATTTGTCATGGGCTCGACTCCACCTGCCAATGGTATGCGGATTTGCTTTAAAATTCTCAGCGCATATCACTTTTGCTTTAATCAAAGCCATTACATGAAAAGCCAATGCGTTTAGCACTGGTGCCAATGATTCCGATTCATGATTTCATATAATAATTTGATTTTCTTTTTAAGTGAATCATTCAATTGACGCAAACCATTATAATTATCGATAAATTAACCAAAATTTAAAAAAATCCCTACCATAGAGTGTCCAAGGTACTCGGCCGCGTTGTCTGATATATAAAGCAATTTTCCATTCTGTGTCATCATCATTAGGAAACCACTCAATGCCTAAAATAGAGACAAAACTTTAATAGAAATTCATTTTTAGAGAATAAGTGGAACACAATTTTAAAGTTTTATTGTCGACCCAATCCTTATATAATTCTTTGAATTTTACGGAATTTATAAACAATTGGCAATAAATGTATTTCTTGTGAACTCAATTGTTTTAATTGCATCAAAAAGTGTCGGCAATAAAAGTAAATTAATTAAATGATTGTTGGCTTACTTTAGAGAATCCGAAATGAGGTATCGGAACCTCAGGCGTCAGATCCAGTTTTCTAAACGCTGTAAAACACAAATAATTGGCAATAAGTCTACAAATATTGAATTCTAAATCATTGAAACGACAGATAAAACATTAAATATTTATTAATTGTCTATTATTTCCATAAATTGAATGTATTTAAAAATTATTGAAATCATTGAAATTCCTCTATTCTTAAGCTATAGTTATGTTATTATAATATTTGTTAATAATATGGGAATTATATTGTATTGTTATTTAAATGTCACGACAAACATATCGCGCAAATTATTTGTGTTATCATAAGTTATGATGAGGTGTTTTGCAAATGCAGCTGTTCCTCAGGTACTGACTGTTTCTACTGCAGCTGCAGTGATATACTCTGTTTATTGGATATTAAAAACATTTTTGTTTTGATAATTGGCGTAATTTGCATCCATTATAGACTCTGATTGATGTTAGCCCACATCCAATTCTTTTTTAAAAGACAATTATCTGCCTTAATCTTACCATGTTGGAAATAATTAGCTTTCCTCACATATACGCAAACCAATGCCATTAACTGTAATTGTGATAGTCTTTGACGCGTCGAAGACGGCAGAGGCAGTAAATCGCGAAGATTTGCGATCTCAGAGTTTATCAAATCTCTCCGCAGTTTTGACGCCCCTTTCGTTGATTTGGAGGCATCGAAACTATCAACAAATCATTTCATTAATAATTTAATTAATAATCAAAATTAAACAAAATTTCCAGAATCAACACATATTTCTAACTTAAAAGTCTTTATTAAAAGTCTTAAATTGCTTTGAGTTGAGGAACACTTTAAGTGTTATATATCATAAAATAGTTTTTTTTGTGGAGAGCAGACTATTTGCCATTATATGCAAAGATATAAAAATATTATCTATAAAACATTCCAAATGTATTCTTAATAATAAAAATAAAGATTTCGGAACAAAATCTGAAATTTTTGAAAACATTGTATTCAAAAGTAAAGCTATTCTTTGTTAAACTTTGAAATTTTTTCACAAATTTTTTAAAGAAATCACTTTTTGGTTTAAATATAGTAAATAAATAAAATGAATTAGAATTCAATTGAATTTGAACCAAGAACAAATAATTTGATCGAACAGTAAAGATTAGAAAACATTTATAGATATATAATAACTCATTATTAATGAGAATATCGGCGATTCTTGTAATATAATATAAACAAAAATTGGTGGAATAAAATGCTTTCAGATATGAATGAGTCGAACAAAATTTACTTTATTTTTATATATTTATGAATTGACTTTTGAGTGAAAAATAGCGAGATTTTTTGAAATGCCTAACGCTCTAACATTCAGCTCAGCTCTGGTTATAACATATTCTTAAAATTATAGAAAATTGATTTGAAGCACAAAATCTGAGGGCATAAATAGTAAAAACATAAGACAACTATTTTTACTCAAAAATTTTATACAAATCTTTACAATTTTTTCAAACATAAAAACATTTGTTTAGTACTAAAGAAAAGTTGAGTTTTAATTGGTTTTATTTTTACTCATTTTATTTTAGTTTTAATGGAAATACTTTCATACTTTTCTTGAAAATCAACATTAATTTCTTGTAATGAATGGTCTCTTAAAATAAAAAAAATAATAATAAATTCAATTCAATCCCCTTTTTTGCATTATTTTATTAATTGCCTCAAAAAGAATTTTATTCTAAAAATGTTTAAAATGAGTTTTGCAATAAAAGTCTCTTTAAGAGTGCATTCATTAACAAATTTTTATAAATAATTGTTAGTCAGAAATAATAAGTGAAGAGGGGATTATCCCCTCAGGTCTTGGGATAAATTCAGATCCTAAAACCAGGAATTTTTTTTATTGATTGCGTCGATATATTATTTTCAATTTGTGAGCTCTCCATTACTAGACATAACTATCCAAATGTCCATACATTGTCTTAATTAAAATACAAATGGAAGAGATATTTAGATCTGATATTATTTATTGTTAAACTATTTTGATATTTCGTGTATTATTTTGATTCAATGTTTGAGCAAATGTTTATTATTAGTTATGTTGTAAATAAAGGCACAGAATAAGAGTTTGTAAGATATGTTTTTATTAATCGTGACTTTAGTGGTGAAACGATCCGTCACGACCTCAACACAGAATATACTATAAGATCAACAGAGAGAGACCTCAGGTATGAAAACAAAATACAAGACATAATGTTTATAATAGTATCCAAATTAAAAGACTAAATAACTGAACAACAGTTAGAGTTTATACAAGATATGAGCAAGGGGGTCATCAGGGTGCTGTTATTATTTCATTAAGTAGAATGGCTTCGTTTTAATATATTTCAGTTTAAATAAGTGAACCCTTGGCTATACTAGAATTATCAATGAGTTTAGAGTTATTAACGAGTGGTACAAATATCGGGCCAATTGGTTAGGACGTGATTCAGTGCACCTGCCATTTGTTGCAATTCTGTGCCATTGTTTGCATCGATGCCATGAAATCATAAATTCTGTTATTTTTAAAGATATATCCGATTGATTCGTGTGATATAAAACACGCTTTTTATTCAATAAATGGTTTTTCGGAAGCTGCACCTGTCGGCCTCTCTCTCTCTCCCTCTCCCAGATCTGGCAGTTATCTTGCAATCTCTATCTTTTCATTCAGTTGTTATTCATGTTTTCCCACAATTTCGAGTTAATTATTCAAAAGAAAAAATGGCACAACTATTGGACAAAACATTTAAACAATTGATTATTTGTAAAATCAATTGAGAAGAAGGAGAGAGAAAGAGAGAGAGAGAAGGCCATCAAATTATTATATCATAAATAATAATAAAAGCCTAACATTAATATCATTTACACGTTTGGTTAGCTCTGCACTACTTTTTTTTTGCTTAATTTGAAGGGTCTGGTCCTTTTTCCCAGTAGTAAAACCCAGTTCGAGGTGCGGCCACTTTTCATCGGTTAGGTGTTTACCGACTACTATAACTCTTATTAAGATCAATCATTTTTCAAAGTATATCTTTCTCTGAATTGGAGTCAAAATTCAATTAATCGCAATAAATGGCATCAAAATAAACAAATAATGATTTAAATAAATAATAGTTTTTTTAAACAAAAAGAATTTGAGTCACAAATAAATTAATAAAATTTTAATTCAATTTAATAATAAACTGAAGAATAAAATAAGAAAAGTTATGAAATTGTGAGGAATTTCTGAATAAAGAGGCGGTAATGGAGTAATGCTATAATAGTTTATTAATTTTTATTTCAAATACAAAATATGTGTTTATAAGAGGTCTGCGATTTTATTGCAATTTCTTTGAAATAGTTTTTATAAGAGAATCTAAAGAACCAACTCGTCATCAAATGATACTTTTTGTAGAGTTGGGTCATTCATAGAGTTTTATTGGGCGAGTTCTCTGCTTTAGTGAAGTCACATCCCTATAATTTTGTGTCTCTTAGCCTGAATAGAGCCCCGGGCGCTATGCCTTTCAGTATATATCCAGTAAGTTATTTTAGAAGCCATTCTTTGCTCACTCCTACAAAAATGATGCCTTTCTCTGCCTGCAGTTATTCACACCAAACACTGCACACATTATATGCCATAATAATCGACTTAATATATAATACTCTTCACTACTTTTTTATACAATGAATACAAAAAACGATTTAGAAATGAATACCAAAAAACTTTATTATTATTTTAGCATTCATTGGACCGAATAAACCCATTACTGACTACTGACTGTCCATTTGGGACATCTCTTCGACTGACTTTACACCTGTTTTCGTGATAACTGACACTAAACTCATCACAAATTGCAAACTATTTTTCTTAAGTCTAAACCTTAGATTTAATGTTTTCATATCTCGAATGCAAACACAAATAATTAGTGAAGTAACACAACCATTGTCATATCAACATGGTCATTCAACATTGTACTTTTATCAATTCACTTTATTATCTGATATATAGAAAATTAGTTTTCATATTAAAATTTTCAGTTTAATCTGTGCTAAAATGAGCTTGCTAGTTTAACTTATTTAACCACATAATTAGCAATATTTAAAAATTTACTAATATTTATCAATTTTAATTGGATTTAATAGAAGTATCATGCAATATACTATGACAAATATGTCAATGTATTGTAATTATAAATTTTTATATATAATTTTATGTTTAAATTTTGACAAATATTTTAATTCAATATCAAATAAATTTGAAAATTTGCAGAAACTATAAGTAAACTCTTTTTTATTAAGAGTTAGAGAAAAATGAATTTTCAAAAAGTTTTTGAATAATAAAGAGTTGTTTTGTATAATTGAAACGAATAAATGTTTCGTCAAAAAAAATATATTGATATAAAATTTAGCAAAAAATGCAATATTTTGTCAAATTATTGTCAAATAAATTAAAAGAAATATATTTAATAAGAAGTGTAGAGAAAAGTGAAAATTGAAATTAGAAGTAGTGTTGAGTTTTTGCACAAAATTAAGGAATGAATGGGTCGTACCTTAGCATCAGAGGCATCATAATTGAAGCGTTGATTCGGATATCAATCCCAAAATAATTGCATTCCTTTCAAATGTTTAAAACCAAATCAAAGCAAAAGAACACAAAAAAACGTTTTGTCGTTAAGTTTGGGTTAAATGTGGTTAGACTTGGATTAACCCAAAGAGAACTGTGTGTCGGATCACTCTCTTACTCAGATGAGAACTGCTGCGATGATGGACTGGTGCCGGTGGTGTCCATCCCCTATGAAAAACGTATTGCTTCCTTAGCCAATGAAAAGCTGTTCTTCTTATACAACTGTTTGGCTCTTTTTCACAGTAATTATACGGCAAACAAGAATTGAATCATTTCTGTTGGACTACATCTCCATAAGTATTGCATGAAATCCATAATAAATCTGACAATACTTCAGATCTGTTCTGAATTTTCTTTTTATTTAAAACTATTATTGAATGTTATGTTAATCCAAATCTTTTCTATTTTGAGATAAATGATTGCCGACACCACTAAATATCAGTTATTTCGGATAAAAGCCTCAATTAAGAGAATTTCATGTATAGCACAGACACTATTCTCCAGAAGAATAAAATTCTCATAAATTAAATGATTGAATGTTTGTATTTAATTGAAATCTTGTGCTAATCTAAGAATAGTAAGTAATGTATATCTAATTATATTTGTAATCAAACCAACGAATTGGGGATTAATATTATCTCAGTTTCAAAAAATTATAAATTTTATTAATTTTCGATAAATTATTGAAATCAAATGAGAAAATAAATAACTTTAAACAAATACTTTAAGAGCCCTCTTCACAAATATCCTGTTCTCAGGTCTGCTCTTATGTCTAATGCTTTGTATTGACTCAGGTATTTAACTTTCGCATCGAAACATCCGAAAAATGGAGATATTTTTATGTATATAAATCATATGAAAAGAGTTTATTTGTTATAATTTTATTTTATATTTTAAACAACTTTCGAGAAGTTTGCGAAACTTTAAAAGTTAAATAACTCGAACCAACTTTTAGTTAAATTTTTTTTAGTGAAAAAAGAGTAGACTCTTCTTCGATTAAATTTGTTGTAATATTAAATGAAGAAATTTTTTTTGGATTAATAATATTTAAACTATATTGCTAACTTTTGTCTTATTCTAGTAATTTAATGCATTCAAAACAATGCTTTTTTCATTTCAATAATAGGATATTATTAATAGAGTAGTTTTTCTGCAAACTTTTGTGGTTTCAATTAAAAACTCTTTTATGGTTCTCTAAGATTTATACAATAAATAAATAATTTTTTAATAATCTTTTTATTTTTTATCTAATTTTGTAAAA
>JAQFZL010000091.1:0-24230 GCA_034695685.1 Galumna lanceata
TTTAATATTCATTCCATATGTAGACACCATTTAAACTAGTTTTGTATCAAAATATAAATTACAAATAAAAATGAATTTTAAATTTATTATTGTTTTAATTTTTATGAATATAGTCGTGACTTATAGTGAAGAAGATGTGGACAGATATGAACGTAACACTCATTTGTTGATCCAATCGTTTAAAATAATAATTTGTATAATTTATTCAATAGTAATACTAACAGACATCGAACAGTTATATCCCGAACAGTACCCCATCGGGTATTACGACAGATATAATCTGAATAATATGGCAGACTTTGACAGTCATGCTGTAGAAGGGGCCACATCTACTAATAATGATTTTGGGGCTGTCCTTCGATCCATTCTTTTTGATCCCGATTTCCAACTAAAACCTAATTCTCCACATGACCTCCAATAGTCTATTGTTATAATTGACCATGTTCAATGTTTTGTTGATTGATAATTTAAATAATTCATAAGTATTTTCATTCAAGTTTTATGTAATTTTCTTTTCTGAATAAACAAATCGTTTGACAGTAATTGTATTTGAAATGTTTTCATTCAAAACCATATGTGAAGGAATTAAAAGTCAATCTTAAAGCATGAAATCGATATTAATATGTCTTTCAATAATAATTTATTCATTTCTTATTGTTGTCGAGTGTTTCCCATTTTATACCCATGAAGACAATGAATGGGAAGACTCTAATCAGGGAATCACTGAAGTAATTCAACCAAAACTCATTCAACTTACGGTAAAACTTTTAAAACATTTCCATTAGATTAACGAATAGATAAAACATTTAAGACGAGAAGAATCAACAAAACTTATACACTGATGGCACCGCTTAAGGGAAAGCATAAGAAACAACATATTTATAAAGTAATTTTTACTAAACATATAAACTTGAAACTCTTATTCACAATTTCAACCTTTTCTCTAAAGTTTTCTGATTTTAATTCAACGCATTCGGTGTACAGATTGCATAGAACAGTGGTTCCATTCAGACTATTACCCGGCAAAACAGTGGACACACCCTTCATGAGGATCGGGAAGTTCATCGGCGCTATTCCTATACTTAAAAGTTGTTAATCAAACAAAGATTGAATTTGAAAAAGTTTTGTCTCATGTTTAGGGGGTTTGGGTGTCGACTGTTGGGATGACATCGGATGTTTCTCAGCCATTGATTTTAACAATTCATTGAATACACTGATAGGACTGCTTCCTATGAGTCCCCAACAAATTAATGTGAAGTTCCATATTTTTACAGTTAAGTCACAGTTCGAGTCATTTCAGTTGGATTACAATTTTGATGTCAATCGGATGAAAAGGTCTACTTTTAATCCTTTACACCAAACAGTAATCATTGTTCACGGATTTATGAGTGAATTAAGGCAATGGATGATTGTATCTATACTTTCATTGATTGTCATTTGTCTTATGATTTCTTTTCTCTATATAGGATATAAAGGATACCCTCTTTCAGCTTAAATATAATGACTATAATGTTATTCTCGTCGATTGGAAGAATGGTATGTTTGTTCAAATAATTAAGCAAGTTACAATATACTCTTAATCAATGAGAAATTCCAACAAATAAGGTCAACCACTTAATGTGACGGGTCTTTTATATTTGAAAAAAAGCATAACAAATATATTAATATTAGATTAAATGAATAAATAAATAATTATTATTATATTAGTTTTTAAGCGTAATTGATCTTGTTCAAATAGGCGCAAATATAGTAAATTATGCTTTGGCGGCGACAAACACTCAAGTGGTGGGCGCTGTCATTGCTTTCTTCATTAATAGAATTTGTGAGAAAACTTATGATCATAAGATGAAGAACGACATGTTTTATCTGATTGGTCACAGTTTGGGCGCACACATAATGGGTTTCGCCGCCAAAAGACTTTATAGACCGAAAGTGTCACGAATCACAGGTCTTGACCCTGCTGGTATTAATATAGGACATAATGTTATTTACTTTAATCATAACAATCTTTATATCAGGTTATATGTTTGAAAACTTTCCGCCAGAAAAGCGTCTCTATTATAACGACGCCACACAAGTCCATATCATTCATTCAGATATGGGGGAAAGTATTGCGTCAGGTCTGGGTATTGGCTCGGCTATTGGCGATATAGACTTTTACCCAAATGGTGGAAATTTACAGGTCGTCAATGGTTATGATGTTCACTCAATTATTATAATGATTGTTTGAAACAGCCAGGTTGCCCACAAACGCCACTTGTAACAAGTTTATTAAATTTTGAAAATAATATATCCTGCTCTCATTCAAGAGCTCAAGAGTTGGTCACTTCATTTGGTTTGTTTTTGCCTTGATACATTTTATATAAATTTATTTTATATTTTAAGCTAAAGTCGAATCATATTGTCTTCCCGTCGGCTATATTTGTAAAAACTGGAAGGTATTTCTCGAAGGACTTTGTGCTTACTGTGACAAAATTGAAGACATCAGTCAATGCCAACTAATGGGTCTTTACCCGACTTATTGGAAAGACATTACTTTTGAGAATAAGCGCGGAGTCGGACAGAAATATTACTTAAATACTGCAGAAAATGAAGACTTTTGTCGTAAAAATCAATTTTATTTTAAATTATATTGAAATGAATTTAACATTTTTAGTATATCACTATCAAATCGCTTTCCACATCTCACCAGACTCTGACATAGACTCTAACGGAGAAATGGAGCTGTTTTTAGTGGCAGAGGTTTACAAAAGGCAAAAGTATCTAACAATAAACCGAATCATTTCTCAAATAATTCCCGGAAAGATTCACACAATTTTAGTGACCTTTAAATTTTTGGTCAGAATAGAGACTCTTGCAATTAAATGGTATCCATTTACTGAAATAAAAAGAATAGAATATGGGAGGAGAATCATGGTCAATTTAGTACAATTCAATTATATGAGTCATATTAGCGAAAAGTAAAATAAATAACTGAATAATAAGTAATAATTAAATTAATATTAAATTTATTAATCAAAAAGAATTAGAAGAAAAGAATCAGCCATTTTGTGTCCGCTTTACAATCAAACAAATGAGCTGTTAGTTATGGGTCGGGAAGTCATATTTGTGAAGTGCGATCAAAAAATGCCACGCAATATGCCAACGGCTAATAGTAGAGTCAGTTTAGTGCCGTTAACACAATCTAAAGACATACTGTTTGTTGATTACGAAAATGAGAATTTCCTTCAGGAAAAGATTAAACGAATAAAAAATTGATTGAAATTTAATATTAAACCGAAATAATTCTCAATTTTTAAAGTTATGAAACAAAGAATATTTTAAGTTTTAAAATATCTACCTTGGTTATTATATATCAATTATTGATTTTAATATATAATACAAATGTATGTAAATCATAGCCATATGGAAGTCGTTTAGATTAGAAACAATGAAAGTATTTAAATCTCAAATACTTTTATTATTATTTATTTATAAGAATAATAGTTATGATATAAATAATGATAACAGAAATGGATATAACTATGAAATGATAGACTATGAAAGTCCTTACGATTTGGACTCATATACAAAAGCCACCGAATCTCCCATTCAAATGACAGTAAGTCATAATTAATTGGATGTTAGACTTTCATTCATTTGTTATAACTTATAAGGCGTTAGAATACCAGCCATATATTGATGACTATCGACTGCAATCTAATGACTTTGAAGGTGTGAATCAAAAGAATAATAAACTTTTAGTAAATGATAATAAATTTTTAGATGACATCCTTAGACCAGAAGAAGTGGCCAGAGTTCAAGATATTAAGAGTAAAATGTTTTTAGTTATATTATAATAAAACAGTTGATAAACAGGAATTTTGGGACCGACATGTTATGACCAGATCGGATGTTTTAGTGCCTCCACTTTTAAGGATATTAAACATGGAATTATAGGAAAGCTTCCGTTTGGACCCAAAGAGATTGACCCCACATTCTTACTGTTGTCACATAAATCGGAGGAAAATATTTCTTTTAAATATAATCTTTCATATAATTTTGATGAAAATATGTTAAGACAATCAAACTTTGACCCCAAACGGATAACTGTTATCATAACCCATGGCTATGCTTCTTCAATTGAACCAGGTGATTGGACGTCTGTATGCAATTAATACAACAAATATTTTTGAATTAAAACTAATGTTTACTTATTTTTCAAGAAAATCGTCGAAAATTTAGAGAAAACTAAAGGCCAAGAATTTAATTATATATTAGTTGACTGGTCTAAGGGTACGCTCCGATAGAGTTTGTCCACTCTATTATTTTATCAAATATTCTCCCATATCCAGGATCAAAAACTTTTAATTATATCCGCGCTGCTGCCAATACACAAGTGGTGGGCGCTCTCATCGCTGTTTTTATTAAGAAAGTTTGTGATACTTATAAAAATGAAGGGTTGACTCCAAAAAAATTCCATTTAATTGGACACAGTTTGGGCGCACATACTATGGGTTTTGCGGGAAAGAGATTAACAAATCCAAAAGTGTCGAGGATTACAGGTCTCGATCCCGCGGGTAATACCCTTTAACACAGAATTAATGTTAATATTAAACATATTTAAGGCCCCGGTTTTATGGATAAGAAAGCCCAGCATAGACTCAATTATTTAGACGCAACACAAGTGATTGTCATCCACACAGATATGGCTAAAATCTTTGTTAAGGGCTTAGGGATTAATGAGTCTATCGGTGACGTCGACTTTTACCCAAACGGCGGTAAACATCAGGTATTAAATCGCTTACAAAATAAATAATTATGAAATGAAGAATAGCCAGGTTGTGCTGGAAGTCATATAATAGAAAATCTGCTGGAAGATTTGCCAGCGGCTTTTTCCTGTTCTCACAGTAGAGCGTATAAACTTGTTTATACTCCGGGTTAGTCTATATATCAGTTTATTTTGTTTTCAAACATAATTTCAGACAACCTTGATGATATTTGCCTACCAATTGGGTATTATTGTGAAGATTGGGAGACATTTCTGGAGGGCAGATGTGCTAATTGTCAAAAAGTTAAGGGCCTAAAGAGATGTCATTTATTGGGTTTATTTCCCCTTTATTGGGAAAACACCATAATTAGGAAGAATGAGTCACACAAATACTTTTTGAATACCGGACAGAAAAATGATGTCTGCAGTAAATATTTAATGTTCTTGCTCAATTAATTTATACAGTTGGGACCCGATATTGGTCAACTCATGGGGCCGTGAAAATCATTGACAAAAATAGAGTTTAAAAAATGTTTTAAAATGAAAGGCTTTATTCAAAGGTTATGTTTTGAGCAAAAAAAATCAGTGTTTTTTGATTGATTTACAATTTCTTTGAATAAACCATCAAAAAGTTTATTAGGATTTTTAAAATTTTTATAATTTAGTTTTTGAGCTAATTCTTAAGTTTTCACTTAAATTGTCAATTTGTTTAATATCAAACCTTTTACCCCACTTTTATAACAAACTCTCTTAACTCTTCTTCGACTATCAAGAATTTAGTCTTTTTAAGACTCTTTATGCATCAGAATTGGGTCACAAAAACATTAATAATTTCTTCCCTTCTATTATGCAATTTGTAGACATTATAAACCGTTATTCCTTCTTTCAAGTAGTCAGCGATTTAATCTGGTGTCCACTTTCTGTCCAATAAATAAATAACTATATGCTTTAAGTCAAACTTTAACCAAGTTTGAAAATCTTGCGTTTTTTTAAATTCTATTTACACATGATAAACAAATGATAAACATTCACTTTATTTCTATAGTTATGAAATATTTTGACTTGTAATGAGTCAAATTTACAGTTTTTTGTAGGCATTTATGACAAAATTTATTGACTAAAATAGAAATACATTTTTAAATAAAATAAATGTATTATAGCATCCATAGGAAAAATCCGGGTTTTGAAAAGCTTTGACCAAAACTGAGGTTTGACTATATGATGATTGACTAAAGGCGGGTCAAGACTGTATTATATAAATTCTAATATAATTCGTGTAATAAAATTGTATTTCAGTACATCACTATCAGATCGCTTTTCACATTTCAAAGGAATCGGATTATTTGAAGAATGAAAAGTTTTTGTTTAAATTGAGTGCAAATGTAAGACATTTGAACCAAATTCTCATTTTTAAACGCATTTTGAGTAATTTACAACCTGGTAATATACATACCATGCTAATTACATTCAAAGACAATATAAAATCGATCACTTCAATGGGTATTGAATGGATTCAAAAATATCCAATAATTACCGATATGTACAAGATTAAAATTCAATCTATTGAAATCAATTATATGAGTAACTATAAGTCTAAGTAATAGTTGTAAAATGAGCTTGTTAACTTTGTCTTATGCTTATTTTCCAGTATTAGAAAGTCTTTTTCTACGCTATTGTGTCCACAGTCTGACGGTTGGGTCAAACCTAAAGTAAAGGACAATAATTTTCTTCGTTGTTCTAAATTTTTGAGATCAAAAGTGTCGGCACTTAAACTCGATTCTCAGGAATTGTTAGCATTCACTGAAAGGAAGGACATCGTTAACACTGATACTTATTATTCGCAAACATATATCCAATAATTTACAATTCACTCGTTTAATATATTAATTAACATACATTATGAATCATACTTGGTATTTTATTACATAATAATTAACCTAGTTAAAGTTAACTTTACTTGAACATTTTTAAATCAAAATTATTTAGAGTCAAAATTAAGTGTTGTTAATGTTTATAAACACCTAATGGTTATAACTTATAAGTTATAACCGAATGTAAAACAGATAACTCAGAAAAATGAAAAATTTTAAAACTGTAAAATTAGTCACATTTTAGTCCTCTATAGAGAAGTTGTCAATTAGTAAGTGGTTATTTGAAAAGAATTTTGTACTAGATGATTAATAAAAGTTTGTTTAATTCTATTATTCAACCGATTAATAAAATTATATTATCTTGATTAAAATCAGGGATGGCAAAAGACCTCGATCTCAGGGGGTATTGGGGGTATTTGCCATCCCTGGTTAAAATTCTACTGATAATTATAATAAAAATCATTATAAAAGTTATATAAAAATAATAGAAAAACAGAGAAATATTTTCAAAGTTATGTTAATAATTAAGTGTGAAATTTGATAAAACTTATCCTTCAATATTTGGAAATTTGATATCAATTAATAAACTAATAAAAAATTAATTAATATTTTTGTTTGATTTCAATCATTTAAAACAAAATAATACTTTTCTTGAGAAATATATCATTTGTGGTTAAAATACTAAACCATTTAATGAAATACAAAACTTAAAAGTTTTCAAATAATACAAAGAGTATAATAGCGATGGAAATCATATTTAAATAAGTGTTGAATTGATTTGAAATCATTTATTGAATAAATTTTATTCTGTTATCATCGCTATTATGTTTGGATATAATATGTTTACAAAAGTTATTTTGTTTTCTTGTCTTTCGTTTCACTTTTACTGTTATTGTAAGCCATAAATAAGTTATTTATCTGATAATCAAATGACTTCTTTTTTCAGGTTTAAACTCCACTAATGAGACAGTTCTGAGACAACTATATCTTAATGTATTGAACTCTTCTATTAATGAGAGTTTAAATATCAGCGAAGAGACCACAACTATTGCACCCATTATTCAAACAGTTGTCACAGAAATTATAACCACACAGAGACCGACAAATGATTTGACAACACCTAAAGAGGTTACCATTGATATGACAACACTTAAAGAGTTAACCACTGATTTGACTCTTATACCAACTGAATCACTTCCAAACATTGGAAGTGTTAGCAATAATTTCATCAATAATTTAATGATTCATCAAGTAATGAATACACCCTATGAAGGGCTCATTCATGAAACCCAGTGGAATCATTTGGATTATCTTAAAAATAATGAGGTTATCCCTGGTTTGACTACACCTAAAGAGGTTACTATTGGTATGACAACACTTAAAGAGGTTACTACGGGTATGACAACACCTAAAGAGGTTACTACTGGTATGACAACACCTAAAGAGTTAACCACTGATATGACAACCCTTAAAGAGGTTACTACTGGTATGACAACACCTAAAGAGTTAACCACTGATTTGACTCTTACACCAACTGAATCACTTCCAAACATTGGAAGTGTTAGCAATAATTTCATCAATAATTTAATGATTCCTCAAGTAATGAATACACCCTATGAAGGGCTCATCCATGAAACCCAGTGGAATCATTTGGATTATCTTAAAAATAATGAGGTTATCCCTGGTTTGACAACACCTAAAGAGGTTACTACTGGTATTACAACACCTAAAGAGGTTACTACTGGTATAACAACCCTTAAAGAGATTACTACTGGTATGACAACACCTAAAGAGTTGAACACTTATATGACAACCCTTAAAAAGGTTACCACTGGTATGACAACACCTAAAGAGTTAACCACTGATTTGACTCTTAGACCAACTGAATCACTTCCAAACATTGGAAGTGTTAGCAATAATTTCATCAATAATTTGATGATTCCTCAAGTAATGAATACACCCTATGAAGGGCTCATCCATGAAACCCAGTGGAATCATTGGAATTATTTCAAAAATAATGAGAATATCCCTGATTTGACAACACCTAAAAAGGTTACCACTGATATGACAACCCTTAAAGAGGTTACCACTGGTATGACAACCCCTAAAGAGTTAACCACTGATATGACAACCCTTAAAGAGGTTACCACTCGTATGACAACACCTAAAGAGTTAACCACTTATATGACAACCCTTAAAGAGGTTACCTCTGGTATGACAACACTTAAAGAGTTAACCACTGATTTGACTCTTACACCAACTGAATCACTTCCAAACATTGAAAGTGTTGGCAATAATTTCATCAATAATTTGATGACTCCTCAAGTAATGAATACAGGCCTCTATGAAGAGCTCAATCATGAAACCCAGTGGAATCATTGGGATTATCTTAAAAATAATGAGAATATCCAAGGAATGACTCAAAACGACTTACCGACAATCAATGAAAATACTTGGCCTCCGAGTAGTTGGAGTACGGAAATGTCTACTCCAGATAAGATATCCACAACTAAAATGTTGAGTCCGTCCACAATAACAATGAGTCCATTCACTCAAATTATCAGTTCATCGACTGAACAGATGATTCTCTCAACTGAAAGAATTCATTACACTATTATAAAACAATTCCCTAAAACAAAGACTCATTTTGATAAAATGATTAGCACTTCCACTGAAAGCATTAGTACTATGAGTCCACCCATTAATGACATGAATATATTCTTCAATTCAAATAATGATAGATTGGGTTCACTCATTGAAAATATAGATAACTTTCCGGAACAGACAAAACAATCCTCTGAAGTGATGAATACTTTTATTGGAAAGAGTTCTGTCTTTGATATTATGAATAATTTATATAAACCATTGATGACAACAGAAGAAGAAATGAAAACAACTGTTGAAAAGATTCCGACGCAAACCGAGGCCTTCACTAATCATGAAATTAAGTCAAGCGTTAAACCGCTTAACTTCCCGTTAAAAGCCAAGAGTCAACCGTTGGCGACGACAACTGAACACACTTTGAATGTGATTCAAAAGAATATCACTCAAATCAATACAACCAAAACACTGGAAGAGATCTTTGAAGAGATGAGTAAAAACTCAACGAATAACTCAACGGAATTCAATGCCATCAACGCTACCGGAAATGTACAGATAATTCCTGCCGGACCGGGAATACCAGTTTTTAAAAAGCCGCCAGAAATAAAAATACATGACCCTGATGAGGGACCTCTTGAACCATTCCTACATCCTTCACCCGATCTAATGAATGATTCGTTCACCAATACTTCGGGACAGGATTTTATTTATATGAAAAGACCAGAATTTAGAGCAGATAACGATTCACTCGAAGAGAAGTATAAACACTTGTTGTTTGACAGCGACGACAGTGATATTGATATTCCTTCAGATGTGGACTTATTTTCTAATGAAACCAAAACTTCAAACGAAAGTTTAAACACTTCCATATCCGAAGAGTTAACAACAATAAATCCAAAGTTTTATAAACCCATTCAACAGCCTTTGCCATACCCTTACTCTTATTATACCTATCCTTACATATATAACCCCTATTACAAAGCATATGTGCCTTATTGGATGTCATACTATTTTAATAATTACCCCTATTATCAATATGCTTATCCCGGTTATTCACCGTATCAATCTTACAATCAATATTACCAAGGTAATCTATAATTGACTTTAGGTTTATGCTATTTTTAATAAATTCTATTCTAATTCTAGGATATAATGGTAGTAATGAAAACCAAACAATGGATAGGAATGAAAGCCAAACAATGGATAGGAATGAAAGCCAAACAATGGATAGCAATGAAACCCAAACAATGGATAGCAATGAAACCTTGACTGAAGTTATTACTGATGTATTGACTGAAGAGCTGACAACTCAACAAATCAATGATTTTGAGAAATTATTGCCACAGAGTTATCCAAAATACGGAGCGTATATCACCAAGGTAGATATCAATGACATACCATCGAGAGTGGTTAATGCAGATGAGGACACACTTGAAGTATTGGGACCAATAGAGTGGGGAACCACTACTACTGAAATACCTAAACCTCTCATATCAGAAGAGATTAGATTTTTAATAAATCAGCAAAACCTGAGCGAAATGACCAGGAATTTCAAAACTAGAAAAGTTGTGGTCAGACCTAAAAAGAGAAAACTCATAACAACTCTAAGACCTCAAACCGTTACAATAAAATTGAACGACAGTTCTCTTTCAGCAAACAATTCATTTGAAAAAACGAAACCTATTGAAGGAAACCAAAAAAGTAAAATTGAGGTGAATATAACTTTGCCAAACTCAACTTGGTTAAACTCTATTTGGCCCAACTTTACTCGGCCAAATTCTACTTTGTTAAACTCTACTCGGTCGAACTTCACTCGGTCAAACACTACTATCCTGAATTTGACTCGGCCAAACTCGACTTGGTCAAACTGGACTCTGCCAAACTCTACTTTGCCAAACTTTACTTGGTCCAACTTTACTATGTCAAACTCTACTTGGTCCAACTCTACTTTGCCAAACTTTACTTGGTCCAACTCTACTTTGCCGAATAACACTAAACAAGAGTTGGTCAAAGATAGAGGACCTAAAATAAATGTGTTGACAATAAATAGTAATGACAGCGACCACAGATTCACTCCGAAGGTTAACAATAATTCTAATGAAAAGTTCGACAAAATAACACCAATTGTTAACAAAACAAAAGAAGTAAAGAAGTTATTGGAAACCAAACATGAGATGAAGATCGGAGGAAAGCCAAAGATCCTGAAGACGGCAAAAATAAAAAATTTACATCAACTAAAAGCAGACCCTTTGACAGGCATTAAATGGTGGCACCAGGAAGAGCCCAAATACTGTTCAGAGCCGATATACCTCTCGACTAATTGTGTTCTCCATAAAAATGCTAAGCGTTGGTCTTACAGTCGGACCAACAAAAAGTGTTATTTATATGAAGATAATTGTTATGAGTTTAAGGCCAACTCATTCCATAGTTCCAGAGAATGCCTCAGAAAATGTTACCGAAAAAAAGAGTAATTATCATTTTTTCATGCCCTAGTCAATAGTCAACTATTATATTATGGTGTTCACAATAAGTCATAACAAAGCCATTCCTCAAACAAAGATCTCTTTATTATTTTTTAATTAAAATAAATATTTTCGAAGATCTGTTAATTTGAACCATTTTTTTTAAAATGAATAACTCTTTAGTATTTTTTCAATTAAATTAATCAAGATAATATCAATCAAGATATTCTAATATCCCTTAGGGTTTGCTAGGGTTCCGAATCCATTATTTAAATTCTTGTTTTATAATATTAATGTATTTATGATATAAACCTTATAAATAATACTATTTTTTGTGAATAATTGTTATTATAAATTGAAAATTAAATATTCAATGAATAAAATATATATAAATGTATCACGAGCATTTTTTTAATTTAAATAAAATTCCAGTACTTTTTTCTTATTATTTGTTTTCTTAAACTGAAGAATGTTTTTCATAATAAGTTTGGTTTTATTGTTTGCCATTAATTCTCAATCGTTTGTCTTAAAGACATTTGAGAGGATTGAAAGTATTGATTCCTTAAACCGTTTCAAACGCGAAGATAAAAGCGAGAACCAGTCCTTTCTTTGGGTATATATAGCTCTGGTCATCATATTCTTAACGGCGGCAGTCCTTATATCCATCATTTGTTTTCTGACATTTCAAGGTTTGAACAAAAAAAGGCGAACTTTCAATGAATACAAACCAAAAGAGTCAACAAAACAAGAATCCAATGAAAGTTTTATATTATTTGAAGAAAAGCCCAAACAGAAGATGACTCAACAGAAGACACAAACATCGAATAGGAATGACTCTGACAGACAAAACAATGAAAAGACTGTTGAAGACAATCAGGTGGTGACCTATACTGGTAGTGATACGGACACCGATGAGGACAGCGACGGAGAAAAGCCGAAAGACAAACAATCAGAAGATAATGACGACAAACCAGAGAAGTGGTCCTCAAAAACAATGTCAGTTAAAAGAGTAAAAAAACAAATCTTTAGTCAACCTATTTCTAGGACTCCATCTGATCTGAAAGATAACTCCGATGAAGGTATCACTAGTATTAGAAGCGAAGAGGTTTGACCTTCTCTTCCAAAAAGTTTTGTTTGAAATTTAGTTTTGAATTTTAATTAAAAAAAATTTATAAAAAATTAATTTGATTTAAATATAATTCAATAAAATAACTAAAACTTAACCAAAAAGAATCTGAAAAATCAGTAATTATCCCAAATCTGTTACCTCTAAAATTCATCGTCATCAGAAGGATAGTATCTTGGTTCTTCCTCCTCACCTTCATCATCCCAATCATCATCAGGTTCATGATCATAAATTGGTGGCAATGGCTCATATCGTGGCTTTTGTCGGGAGGGGGCAAAAGTCATTACATTTGGTGATCTATCTCTTTTATGTAAACCCCTATTAATAGGGGGTCCCATCTTATTAGGCCTTATCTTACTGGAGGCCAACCTTGGGGGCGGAAAGTCATTCCTCGTGTCTGTGAATAAATGATGTATAAAACGATTAAATCAATTATTTGATGTCAAACCTCGCGATTTCTTCTCTATTAAATGAAAGTTATGCGCATCAGATCTGTGAGAGAAGAAATTTCTGGTAGATTTAGGCCTATGTATGATGTGTTCGACGGAAGCCTTAATTTTAGGGCCGAATTGTACGGCGCCGTCAATGAAGTTTCGCAAACATTTGAGTTCACATTCCTGTCGAGTAATGAATCTATTATTACTTCCACCGAACCCTTTGTATAATAGTTGCCGGCATTGAGACGTCTCTTTATTGAAATACCAGATGTGAAACAGTTGCGGACCATCACCGCTGTCCGGCTCTTCAGAACAGTCCGGATCATTTTGACTAGATGCTTTTTGAACTTGTGACAAATCTTCTAATTCTTGTTCTTCCAGTATTTTTGCTATAATTTTATATTCATATAAACCGGAATAAAGTAATTATTGTTTTACCGTTTATACAATGACTTAGAATTACTAAAAGTGGACATAAACTGCAAAAAAGTCTTAGACTTAGCATCGATTGCATAATATTTTCCACTTTATTATCGTTTTTATAAATACTCAGACATTTTGAAGGTTAAGTTATAAATTATTTATTTCTCACTCATTAAATGGTTGTTATTCCAGGTGTTTATGTTTCACTTAAATTGTCTGAAAAATTAGACTAAAAATAGATTGAATTTTAAAAGTAAACTTGGTAATTATTGTTATGTTTATCTTATGATAAACCAGTTTATTAACAAATGAAGCCTTAAATGACAATCAGTTCAATAAATTTTAATTTAATTAATTTATTTTTGTTATTATATTTGAAATAATTATATTCAAACAATTGATTCTAGTTATTATTGGTTTGGTTTTTACATAAATTGTATATTAATTAGTCATTAATTTTTGAATAAAATTTAAAGTTATAACAAATTATTTTTTCAAAAAACTAAATAACATTTAACTTGAATTTAGTCAACAAATAACTTATGGGATATTCTGAGCTTAAATTGATTTAAAAAGTTTATAGAATTTCAAAAATCTGTCCCAAAGTCTTCATAATTAGAATATCTGACACTTTTGTTAAATACTTTAGTTTTTGGTGCAGTTTTGATCTCATTGTCATTATCTATAAACTGATTGTCGATATCTTCTCCAGTAATTAACTGTAAAACTCGGAAAGAACGGGAGGGTATGTTTCCTCCCATATATTTTGGTGGAGTCCGATCGGGTGGCTGTTCAGAAGGGGGCAACTTTTTCTTGAGTATTGGTTTTGGGGGTTCCGGTGTTTTATTGGTATTCCTTTCGGGACTCGTAATAATACGATCAGAGAATTTGAAATTTTTTTCTACAACTGGTCGTGAATTTGGAGGACTAGTGGTTCGATCCCAACCATCAGCAGCGGTGGTCTGAGCATACATTCCTATGTTGTCAACATATTTTGTTTGAGGCATAGAATTCATTCCTGAAAATAATTATAAATGATCATGCTAATTTTACTATTTATTCATATCTAAAAGTAATTGGGGTTTGTTTTAGGCTATTCTTTTGGAACACTTTTAAAACAATACCAGAGTTTGAAATCTCATTTTGAAAATTGACTTTTTGTGGCGCAATATTTTTGCCAAATGTAGTGAACTGTTGCTCTTTTGGACGTTGGATTGGCTGCTGTGTTGGCTTAAACTGAGCGGGTGGTGAAGGTGTGGGCGTTGGTGTTCGCGGCGGAGAACTCAAATAGAAAGGTTTGGGCCGAGAATTATAGTTTGTGGCTGAAGAACAGACATTCAATTGAAAGGAAAGTTTAAAAGAAAAAATCAAAGAATGAGTAAAATATAATAAGAATTTTAAAGAAAAACTAAAATAGATTTAAAAATAGAATAATATTTAAGAAAAGTTTAAACTTAATGTCATTCAATAGAGATGTGAGTATTTCTGCCAAAAGAGTCAAACACTCAGTTTTCTTGTCTTAACAATTCTTTTAAGTATTATTTTTTTTTTAGAAGAGAAAAGTGAAAAATGTTGACTTCTTTGCTGTCAAAAAGTGCTGATTAGCGCACATTTGGCGAAAAAAGGGTTCAAAAGACCCGATGAACTAATTATTAGTTCGATATTTTGAGGAAGTTTTCAAATTTTCTAAATATTTATTTAAACCAACAAAATATGTATCCGAGGAATACCTTCTGAGGGCGTAAAACCACTCTTTTGATTCATATATTGATTGGACGGAATGTGGTCTCCTCTATAGATGGGTTCAACGGATGCGGTTTCTCTTTCATAGTATTGATGGGGTGACGGCGAAGGGCTTTCTGACCAGAATTGTCGGCTACTTTTCACCGATTGATATTGACTTTGAAATGGTTGAGGACTTTTGAAACCACATCTGCTATTATTCCTATCAATTGAACCATAAGGAGAGGGAGAACTATATTGGTTTGAATAAGAGTCCTGAGAACTGTTGCTATAAGGGCTCCAAACAGGAGAGGGATTGGGTAGACTTCGGCCAAATGTTTCGAAGGTCGGAGTCGTTTCTCTTTCATAATAATCGTTTCGTTTCGGATATGACTGTTGAGTCTCGAGAGACATCTTTTCGAACTTTTCGATCTCTTCTACAAATTAACGGTAATTTATTAATTGTTATAACTGGTCATTAGGTATACCCTGCAGTCCTCCATCGAGAACATGTCTGAGTAAATCTGAATCCCAGGGATTATAAGAATTATTACTATTATTAATGTTTGGGTTTTTGTTAGAATTAATATCGCATTTGTTATGATTTTTATCGCTATTATAGTTTATACCATTATTTTTAACTTTCGTTTCATTTATAGGATTTCGATTGTAATCCATATTATTATCAAAGACCACAGGTTTTGTACTTTCGTCAGTTTCAGTGAATTGGTGTTCGACCACAACTTCTCGTTGTTGGGATTGACTCGATATTGGCTTTTGTATTGGTATCGGACAGCTATAAATCGGCTCCGGATGATCGTCAACTTCGTCAGGTCGAGGGTTTGTCATTTGATGCACATTCTTATAGCTGTCAATCAATTCCTTTACTTCTGGCTCTAAATCTTCGAGTTTTTGAGTCTTCAATGAGTTCTCCATTTCTTTCATCTGTTTCTGGACATAAGCTTCGAGTTCTTCCTCTGATTTATACTTCTGTATGACAGGCCTTTCCTTAAGTGCTTCCATTGGTGGCAGAACCGGTGCATACATTTGCTTATGAAGTGACACATCCGGAGTAATGGCTCTTCTGGTGTTCGGCTTTTGTTTTGCCGAAACTTCTGGTGTTTCACTTCGGGTAACTCTTTCTGACTGATCTTCTTCTTCATCGTCAGCCAAATTAGCTAACAATCGTTTTTTCATTCGCGGCGATCGAATACTACTTAAGTCGAGTTTTCCCTTTTCGCTACTTTTAATTGAATGATCATAAAATTGTTAGTTAATAAACTATTATATATATTAATAGTTAAAATTACCCTGATACTCCACTAGGAGTATAAGTGAAGGGCTTTTTGTCTTTATTCAAAGTATTGAGGAGTTTGTCGGGTAAGTGAGCGTATTGTTCCTTCTCTATCTGTTCTTTGGTCGGGGCTAAATGAACAGGAAGGGGCTCACTCCTCCAGTTGGGCAATTGAACACTTCCTGGATAACCTGGAGGTGGTGGCGGTGCCGGTGGAGGAACACTATTTAAGACTAAAGTCATCGGAGAAGAAGTTGATATTAATTAGTTTTGTTTACTTTTTCTGTAAACTCAGCGAAAGTTCATTAATTTTAATGTTTTTTCTATACTTTTCTAAAAATGCAATAATAGGAACGAAATGTGATATTTATTGTCAAAGATATGTGTCATATGTCGTCATTAAGACCGGAGATGACAGTCGACACTATTAATATCTCTAAAGAATATGTTTGTGTTTATGAGGACAGACTCTAAACTTGTGCTACTTTTTACTGACATTCATTAGTATTTCAAGTATGCGTATAACGATATGTCCAAACCTTTCGGCACCGAATTCTAAAGAATATGCCAACTATTATAGGATTAAAAAAAATCTGCACAACTAACATAACCAGCACAATTATCATAACCAAGGCAATTCTACTTAATTTACTTTAATATTAGCTTAATTTTATCGAAAGTATTGATATTTTAAAAGCAAAACGACTACTCTTTTATGCATTCCTTTCATTTTCTTGAGATATTTGAGTAATTAAGAGAAAAGCTATTAAAAAGAGTATTCAATTGATAAACATTTAAATTAATTATAATTTTAAATAAATTAATCTAGTTATTAATTGATCAAGTTCAGTTGAGATGTCATATGTGATCTTGCTTGTTTTAAAGTTTATCGTCTCATAAATAAAAACTTGACTTATGATTCATAAGTTATGAATTATATTACGATATAAACGATAACATCTTTTGAGCAAAACTTTTAATTGCAATAAATCACTGAAATAAAGAGTGAAATATTAGTTAATGTAAAACAACTGACCTGAGGGTTGAGGGGAGGAGGGCTGGGGGTCCATTGCTGTCATAAACAATCGATCGGTGATTTTCTTGACAAAACACCAACAAAAGTAAGTGAAGGCGAATACAAAAAACCCAAATTTTATTAAATAAGTAATTTTGAAAAGATTTTAATTATTAATATTAGTTTTAAAAGTGAATTCTCTAAAACTACTTTAAAATTCAGTGAAACTCGTGTTTTGAAAGTGTTTTAAATATAGTTTACGATTAAAAATAAATTGTGAAGAACTGCTTTCAAGCAAAAGCTTAGCCTACATGCGCTCTCAACACAGGCTATTAATATCGGAATGTGTGCCAAAACATGTTTGCCTAACCATTGAAATACGGAATGTGGACCTACACATCAAAAGGATCAGTACATCAAATCAAAGAGTAAACACCCACATTAAAAATAACCATTTCATCTAGAACATCTCTTATATAATCAATAATCAAAAATGTCATCATTCAAGTTTTATGTCTCATCATCATGTGGACAATTTAGCAATAAATTGATCTTACTCATTTCAAAATTACACTTTTCATAAAATATTCAAGAATTAAAGATATTAATATGCGATACATATGGGATATACTATTTATTTGTAGTAAGAATTGACGCCATCTAAAAGATCTATTATGCAATTGTATTGAAAACTATATTTACTTATATTCTTGGAATTTCTAAAATATTCCGTTTTTTTATTGAATAACAAATATTTAGATAAGACTCAATTTCGAGTCTAAATCATTGTGTCTATACATGTATTGTATGTTCACATTATTGGTTATATAGAATGAAATTCTTATTCAGTCCTTTGAATAGAATTAAGTAAACATTAATTTAGATAAGCAAGGTCACAATATTCTTGATTAATTTCTTCATTGAAAAATCAAATAAAATGATAAAAATATAAATCCAATAAAAATAAGTATTTGAAGAAATATTTTTATGAATACCTATGAGAATACAATGGAAATAATTCTATGGAATATTCTGGTATATATGAATGAACTAGTTTATATAACCCCTTAAACTTTAAAGTTTGTAATTCGGTTAATATGATTTCGATATTATTCTTTGTTGGGCTATAAGAATATAAGATGGAGTGCTCAGAGCCAGTGCTGATAATGCAAATAATTTGGCAAACATTCAAATATTATAATACTAGTGTTTACACAAACACTGAGTGAACAGAGAATAGGCTTCAGAGTCGATATATACAGAATCTACGAAAGTTCTCTTTCTCTTTGAGAAGACATTCTTTGAAGTAAAGTGAAAGTGAAAGTGTTGCTTGATGATTGCTACGTCAACAATGAATAACCCCCTCAACAATCAGAGGCCCAGAGGAAAATTTTCGGGTAGGCTTTCATATATAGAATACTTTTAAAAAAAACTTATGAAACTAACTGTAAACTATTAACTAAACAACTGTAAGCGAGGCCACTGTCATGTCATTCATCGATATCACCCGCTTACTCATCGATGTCTCCCGTCTACTCATCAGAACCGCCTCCCAATCAGTCGCCTTTACCCGTTTATAGACCTATTCCTGTGCAAAGAGGAGTTATTCCTTCGTTTGCTTTGGATTACGACTCGTCGATACGAAAACCCGAATCGAATACTGAGGAATTCCTGAAAGAAAAAGCAAGAGAACAGTGGGCTATAACTAAGCAGGTTCACATTTCTTTCAAATCATAATTTTTGCTCAAATGTTGTTTTTTTTTGACAAATATTAAGACCTATCGGACGCTGCCATTGATTGAGCCCAGGCCTAAAGTACGTAGGGATTGGCCCACAGGATCGTATCTGCGCCATATGGAAGGACCTAGTTGGCATGATGTTCCCCGGACAATAATTAACCCAGTGCCTAAAATACAAAATGTCATGAACAAGGTAAAATTATATAATAAAGTCATATATGAGCCTAAATGTATAACTATATAACTATAATATTAAAGTACGGACAGGGAGTTCAGAAGAATAATCCAGAAGTGGTTCACCTGCAGTATAACTCACCCATCAATGTCTATAGTGACGAGAATGTGGCCAATAATCTAATGCCGTAAGAATTAAATTTTGTGTAACGAATGACTGTTTTTTCATAAGATTTTTCCCTAAAAATTAGTTCAACCATTGATTTGATTAATTCATAGTTTAGAAACTTATTAACATTTAGGAGACATTCCTATTAACGATAGATATATGGGTTCGGTATGGAGTTCTCCAAAACGGAGGCAATCATTAGACCACTCCATATGACTAACAGCTAACGATCGGTCGTTTCGTCTTTTACTCAAAGATGTCATTCGCGAAGTCATATTTGAGACGATGTAAGAGACCATTAAGTTGTAGATCAGATCAATTGACTTGAATTCTGTCAAATTTCTATATTTATCTTCGAAATCGTCTTATCTTTGGTTTGATGACATAAATTGCTTCGATATGCCATCCCTTGTCTGCATTCCTACCCCTGACATACAGTAGTATTTGTTTTATAATAAGAAATTTCATTAAACAAATGATGGAAATTCTTTAACTAAAACACTGGAAGTCATATTTCATTATTTCTGCTTTAATTCTGTAATAGAGAATTGTGTCACTTATTCTGTGCTCTCTTTTATTTGTTAAACTAAAAGAATAATAAACACTAGAAAAGAGAAAAAATTTTCATTAGTTTCTATTAGTTCGCAAAAACTGATTTGAATTCAGTCCAAAACTCATAAAAGATATATAGCTTTATATGAAATGCATTGATTTGAAATGATTTAAAAAATTCTTAAGGATGTGCTCAGAATCACATTTTATAAATACTTTTGGATGTCTTCTCGAATGTCTTTCATTGATTCCTTATTCAAGGATTGAATCGCTTTTTTAATTCGATCCCATTTTTTCTCTGATATTAAACATGTGCTGAAATAACATTAACTCAAAACCTTCTGATTTATCCCTTTACAATTGGCTCAACCATTTAGCTCTTGTTTATTTACTTGTATATCATCTATTGCTTAATGAATATACTATTCATAGAATCTATAAATCTATTGCTTGCATTGAATATCCAAAAAGTGGCGAAAATTTGTTTTAACTCAAACGCAAAACAGATTTTTATCTTAAATTCCTTTCGATTTAATCAGAATTTTATTTAAGTCTAAATCAAGTTTTGAATTTCTATTACTTAACTCTAATCTCATTACAAACATCACAACAATTGTAGAAATTATTTAAGACATTCTTTAATATATAATTTTGGATTCGTTTAAAAGAAAGTAACAGAAATTCGTTAAAATAGAGCACTTCATCAAAAAATATTCAAAATGTGTGCAAAATAAGCAGTTTTCTACTGAGGGTTTGGGGAAAAATGTCATTTTTAAATGAATAAATGGCCAGGATATACTGTTTTGAGATCGCTATGAATAACCCTGGTCTAATTCAATAAAAGGGATGATTAACGATATAAATAAGATGGGCATACAATGCAACCTAGATAAATTATATTAGTATTTGTATTAAATAATCAAATTCTTTGAAATGTAATCTTAGCTAAAGATAAGTTATTTTTCTTTATTAAAAGATGTCAAACCAAAAATGAAATCCCATCCAAAAGGCATGAATAGTATATGGCTTTACATATATTATTTTGAGAATTCTATTCATTAGTACATTTTGAAAGTAAAACATCATTTCATTATACAAAGTGGTAAAAGTAATCCCTTTTAGTATTCCCTCTCTTAAAGAGATGAATAATTTATAAGTTTTCATATTTTAAGTGCCTTTTAAAGTGAATCTCTTAAAACTTGAGGTTAAAGTTTAATGACATTTATGTTTGTCCTATAATTCTTTGTCTTAAGTGTTGGCTCAATTTAACCAAGGCAAAATCAAACCATAAACAGCTGCAGATATCAAATCCTTAAAAATTAATGTATACTAAAAACATTAAGTCTTCACTTATTAGTTTTACCCAAATGTTAATAACTAATCGATAATAGAGTTTTGTTAATAAGAGTTTTGTCAATATATTGGTTCTTGTGATCAATGCTAGGGAATGCTTATATTGGAAAAGCAATTCTGTGTATCGAATAAAGGAATTCCTGTTTAACCATCTGTTTTATTACATCAATTATTTGGTTAAATTGAGTTCAGACATTATTCTGAAAATTCTTTTCTATTCTGTCCGTAATGTCTTAATGTAACATAAGTTGAGTCACTTCTCAACAATGAGTGTTCACTAAGTGTTTAATAACTGGGAGTAGAGTAGAGATTCTAATTGGGTTCAGTATTTTTATTGATTTGTCATTCCTGAAGCCGACCGGTGAGTCCAGCGCCACCCCGACCGGGTTCAGTGCCGCCACAAATGATGTCCGGCCAAAGGAGTAGTCACTTACAAAAGCCGATTGCCGTTGATATAACTCAGTCGCCGACCTATCAATTGCTTTTGGAAGAGGAAAGCCGTGAGTATCGACGAACGCCAACTGGTGTCAGCTCTTCACGAAACCATTTGGCACCAACAGGTCCCGCCTCGAGTCACTCGCACTCACCGATTGGACTACACTCTCCCTCATACCCAACACAAACACCATATTTCAATTCTCTGATGCATTCGCTTCTACCGAATCCGGGGGTTTAAGTCTCAACCAATATCTCAACGAAACGCCAATACCTGTACTAATGACTATCGCATAACAATTTATTTTAAATAAGAAATCATTTAATTAATTACTATTATTGTTAATATTATTACTATTATTATTACTATAATTATTACCGGTATTTGTGTAAAGCAAAATCTGTGCAAACACTGATAGTGTTCTTTTGAAAAAATGAGCTTGGTGATTAAAAAGATATTTCAGTGCATAAACACAGTTTATTTAAATAGAATATATCTTTAATTATTCAATAGTTTTGAATAACAAATTATGAATGTTTTGATGGATAAAACTTATGATTATTTTGACCAATAAATGTAAACACAGAATGAATGGAAGAATAATTTTTGTTGAATAGATTATAATAATTATCCCCTTTTTTGTTAGAACATATTTACCTTGTTGACTTTTAGAATTATATATGAATTTTTAATGTTTTAATTCATAAAATTAGTCAATAAATTATTTATTTTATCCCTTTATTTGACATTTTGTGTCCGCTTTTAATGGATTTTTTCATCATAATATTCATATAATTTAAATAAACAAGTTAATTATTCAAATATTTTAACCTTGTTTATTTTATAGTTGTATAACTCAAATACATTAAAGTGAAGTCTTGCAAAAAAATGTCGAACTCTCTATTGTTATCAACAAATATATATAAACTATCAAATAATAGAATAACATAATAATAGATCAATAGTTTAATAGACTATTAATAATAGTATAACGAATGGAAATATTAAATCATTTCTAACATTAATTATAAAAATGTCTTTTTTTGTCACAAAAATTTAAAGCAATTAAATTGTTTTCTCTTTTGGGGAAATGATTCATTACTTAAACAGTGGGAATATATTAGGTTACCGGGGAATAAACGAGTGAATAATAAATGGTTAACAAATATCTTCGGAATAATAGCTTTTATTGCGATAAACTTAAGGTGAAGTACAGAATATTTTTGTGTCGCAAAGTAGGAAAATAAGTTACCACGACTACACTCTTAGTACATAAATAGTATAATTCTTTCATTTCTTAAAGAAAAAGGAATAAAATGCAATTAAATCAATAAATTAGGGAATTTTATTTAGATTTTACTGTAATACTAATACTAATAATTATTTGAAAATTTCGTTGAAATGTTTTAAAAAACTACAAAAGAAGTGATGAAAAGTTGATTAACCAGTTTTATAAACTTTCATTGTTGAACATTTGTGGTACATTTTTTTTCATTTTATTTTTCACTTATTCTCACATTTTATGACTCAAAAACAAATGCTATGATTTTTGTGTGAATAAAATTATTATATGATATTTAGTGACTTTACATTAATTTACCATGTTTATAATTGTGATATGATTGGTCATTTATAATTTACACAATCAATTATCAAGCAATTAATCAATTAATAAAATACACATCAATTTATAAGTGATTTCTGTTTACATTTTTTAAATTGAGGGTACATTTATTTAAATAATTTTAAATGAACCTTGCTTAATTGATATACCACTGAAGAGTTCACTTTCCATTAACTTTTTTAAATAATTGGCATTTATTGAAATGTGTCGGCTATTGATTGGGTCATCAATTTTGGGCACATCTGTGAAGATATCGACAATACATAAGAAGTAAAACTTGTTTTGTTTTGTTTAAAATAATATTATTAAATGCTATTCTCTTATCGATCCGATTCTTGTTAGTAATGAAATATACCATGATACTTACATTAATAATGTGTCCAAATACGTAATACACAACGTTATATGTTAGTTGTGCATTGAGTACTTTTATCATGATCATTTCAGTGAAAAAGATCATCAAAAATTCTATAATATTTTAA
>JAQFZL010000092.1:0-24178 GCA_034695685.1 Galumna lanceata
ATAAAATCAAATTAAAAATAATAAATTATTGTCTAAAATATGATTTAATTGTTGAAACAACTCTTCAATCGTTTCAATATTTTCAATATTTTTGTCGTAATTTATAAAAGGAATGAATTTTGTAAACAAAAAGAGTCCGAAATTCAAAATTGTTTTTTTAGGTATTTTTTAAAATGACTTTTAATAAGAAATCAATTTTTTATTCATTTGTTTTCATAACTTATTTGACATTTCGTTTATTTTTATTGAAGAGATTGAGACCAAAACCACTGAAATATCCGATTGTTTTGTTTTTTCCCGAAACACAAATAAAGTTAAGGGAAAGTCAACTGAATTACAGTAAATACTTTCAATAAATAATCAATTATTTCATCAAATTTTTCCAATTTTAGATGTTTTGATTGAAAAGAGTCTGACCTCTCCTTTAAGTCAATTATTATCATCACTGAAGTCGAGTCGACACTCTCTGGACATCTGTATGTTTAGCCTTTCGTTTGAACCAATCATTCAATTGATTCAAGATTTGAGCCAAAGAGGGATTAGAGTTAGGATTGTGACGAATGGACAGAATAAGAGTCTGAGTGGTGAAGAGCGGCCGGTAATGACTACTAATTCTGAGCCATTGTTTAAGTTATTCAAGTTTGGGATCGAACTTAAGTTTGTGTGCCTTAAGTCCGAGGCTTTGATGCACAACAAGTTTGCAATCGTTGACAACAAAATACTAATCAATGGTTCACTCAATTGGACCGAAAACTCAATATTTAACAGTTTTAACGACACTATTATAACAAGTGATCCAAAACTGGTTATAATTTATACAAATTATTTCAATGATTTTTGGTTTAAAAATTATTTCTAAAATAAAATCAATTTTTTTTGAATAACTTTTAGTTATTTTTTTTTGTAAATTATTTCCAAATAATATTAAAATATAAAACTATCGATATTTTTATAAACTCTTAATAATAGTAATGAGGAAACAAATTATTGTTTATTCACTCAAATTCTAATCAAAACCACGATTTTTTGATGTGAAAATGTATGTAAGCTTTACTAAATTTGCTTGATGACTTGTACGATGTAATTTTAGGTGAATCCTTCACATTTCATTATAAAATCATTTCATTTATCATTTTTTGAGAAAAGAACCCTGATTAATTTGAGTCTTGCCTTTGACTTCTCATTTAACTCGACTCTAATCAATGGAATTTGGCCTAAACTCTAATTATGGCTCAACACTAAACTCATAAATGAATGAAACATAACTCAATCTTTCCATCAAACTATGGTTTTATCTGATTAGCCATAAGTTATGGCCTATAACTCAATGATAATCAAAGTTTACTATTATATCCGGTTCTACACATATTCCTGTTAAAGCCTTTTTCTCAATTCATCTGTGAATGGCCAAGGACATTTTAATTATAATTAACTTAAATATTTAGGTTTTAAGCATTAAAAGAATAAACAACTGAATTAATGTTTTGATATAAATTATAGTTCAAAACTTTAATGAAAATGTAATTTAACTTATTTTTAGTGAATTAAAAATTTAAAACTAATTGAAAGTCCAATATTTAATTCATAAAAACTTATAGTAAAGTAAAGTCATTCAATTTTTTCAAATTAATAATATTTTTCTAAATACAAACAAATACTAAAATTATAATTTCGACTTTTACTCAGTTTATTAACACATTTATATAATTGAATTATTAGTTCATTTTCCTTATCTTCTAATGTTGTTAATCTAAATATTTCAATTGACTATAATTAAAATGATCATGGTCAATGGCCATTAACAGATGAAATTTTAACATATAATACCACACAATTAAATCTTCAAAATACCAAGCTCATTTTTGTGCCAATTTCTAAGTAGGCGGACCCTGAGATCTGATTGAATTTGAAATGTTTGGTAACCCATAGCGACAAAAATGTTTACACATATGTTTCGCACATTTTCTCTATTAAATGTCCAAAAGTTTGTTTTAATAATAAGTTTCAGTCATTTTAAAGAAAATGAGCTTAAATTATATGCTATCGTTTGAAGATTTTGTGTCCCTTCACTCAAACCAATTGTTGGCTTCAGAGGTACCACAAAAATATTGGGAATCACTTTATATAAAACTCTTTGAATCGCGATTTGATGCCGACATTGACTTTAGGATTGAGAAAATCATTTATTCAAATGAAGAAGAGTTGAGAGACAGGACTCATATTATTAAAAATGGTATAAATGATGATAAAATCACTGACACTGAAGAGTCGAGTGATGGAGAGAATGAGTCAAATGATAGCAATTATTCATATCGTGTTATTTGTATTAATGAAAAGGGAATCGATGTCCAGAACCACAAAAGTGATGCCATTTATCTAATCGATCATATGATCACTTATAGAGTTAATGAAATTCATGATATTCTTCTCAATACAAATGGTTTAATAGAAAGATTGTGTCATTTATTTGGACTTAAATCCAATTTTGATGAAAATATTTTCAATGAAAAGGAGATAATCGCCCGAAGAATTGAAAAGGAATTATGGAAATACAATAATAGTTATTCGATGGAGTCTTCAGAAGTAGAGTCTTCTCTACCCGTTTGGTATATAATGGATGAATTTGGAAGTGCTGTTCAGCACTCATCTAATCCTAACTTCCGATGCGTTCCCTTTTACTTTATTCCCCAACGAATTGCTTTTTCACTTCTTTTTCCGATAAAATCCATTGCTTTCGAGGAAGAAGTGAACCGCAATTATATCGAAGGTTCGGTTAGCGATGAATTTACAGAAAATAGTAATCTTTTATCGGACGCACTATTAATTCCATGGATTTCTAGTGATTTATCTGAAGTTGACTGCAATCAAATTGAACCCAATATTTCTTTCATTAGAAGAGGAAGAGTAGAAGAGAGTTATATTTCTGAAAATGGGGTTAATTTCCCACAATTACCCAAATCGAGAAAAATTCGAGTCTATTCTGAATATAATTATATAAACGATTACTTGAGTGACGACTCTTTTGAATTGACTAAATCCAAATCCAATGCAGACGTTCTTTGGTTGAGCTCTCATTTCAAAGAATATAAAGAACTATCGCTTCAAAATCCAAATGTTTTTATAAATCAGTTCCCTTTTGAACACATAATTACTGTCAAAGATTTGTTTGCAATCGTTTGTCGAAGAAAAAATATCTCTCAATCTGTGGACGCATTGACTTTAGATACAAGTCCTGAGTGGTTGGCCACCACTTATAACCTGCAGACAGAAATCGTTAAATTTGTTTCTTATTTCCAAAAAAGACAAAAACAGAATTTGGACAACCATTGGATTTGTAAGCCCTGGAATTTAGCGCGAAGTTTAGACACAGTTATCACTAATGACTTGAATGCTATAATTCGACTCAGAAATACTGTTCCCAAAGTTGTCTGCAAATATATTAGTGAACCCCTTCTCTTTAAACGCACAGATTTAAGTTCAGATATGAGTCAATCTTTGGTTAAATTTGATATCCGTTACATAGTTTTGTTGCGTTCTGTCCGTCCCCTCAAACTATATGTTTATAAATATTTTTGGCTCAGATTTTCGAATAAACCCTTTTCTATGGATAACTTCGATGACTACGAAAAACACTTCACAGTAATGAACTATAAAACAGGACTCGAAGGGAAACCAACCCCTCATAACCAAAATGACAGTCAATTCAAACAAATGTTTTGTCACGAATTTATCCACTCATTCAACGAACAGCACAGACCTCATTATAATTGGACTGAAGTTGAATCAGATATTTATAAGACATTGAAGAATGCTTTTGAAAGCGCTGTTTCCAAACCCCCTCCTCTCGGAATCGGACATAACTTGCAATCGCGAGCAGTCTATGGCGTCGATATTATGTTGAAATGGAGAACAGATCGCGAGACCGGCGCCAAACTTATTCAACCGGTACTCCTCGAAGTGAATTGGGCGCCAGACTGTGAAAGAGCATGTCTTTACTACAACCACTTTTATAATGATATATTTTCGACTCTCTTTTTGGACAATTTTGATGAAAAAGATAAGAATGTAATACTTTTGTGAGATTTTATTGAAAAATAAATATTTTAACCTAAAAGAGATTTATGTGGGCTTTCAGTACTTATGTCCATATAATTTGGGAAATTAAGGGTTAATTTTGAACAGTTTTTATAAGTCTTGACTCTTCTTTCAATTAAAGGCCAAATCAATTGAAAGAGAAGTTGTGATCCTTTGCCAGAAAAGTGTAATCCATCGCAAAATAGTTTCTCTGAATTTTCGTGTTTAGAAAAATGGTGGAAAAGATCGAGAAATTCAACGCCAGTGGTTTGAGCCACAGATTCACAGACTTTGGCGTATTTACCAACTGTTTTGTTATCCTTTAATGGAAGCGATCGACGCATTTTCAGACAATATTTTATATGATTTTCATGAAAATAGTTGGGGGGAGACATCAATACTATCCGTTCTTTAGTTATTCCTATTGTCTCAAAATAGTCGATAATCGCCACTAAATTCTCTTTAAATTCATTGATTGCCACGAATTGGTTGGTCACTGAATTTGGATCATTTGAATCATTAGAGCCGATGAGTATCGTTAGCGCTGACACTTCACTGTAGTCTTTATCTTTTGGGAAAACTTTGGGAACAATAATTCTAAGCCAACGACTGTTATAACCTGAAAATCCTCGAGTCGTGACATCACTTATTCTGTAAATCTCTGGAATTTGAAAATATTTGTCTAATCCATACAAACCTCTGGAGGCGATCCGCTAAAAGTGATGCCCAAAAGCCATTCAACGGTTCGAACCCTCTCTGAGAGAAAGTTATGAATCGATTCTACTTTTATTAAGTATTGAGACCTGAGTTAACGAATCGCCAAAAAGTATAACTTTTGACCAAAGATTTGACATTTTATTGTCTTTTGATTAAAGAATATATCATTAAATTATGTCTTTAATAATACTGTTTTGCTGAGGATCTGGAAAGCCTTTGTAGGCGTTTACTAAAACTTCAGGACATTTATTGACTAAATTTACTAATTTATTAAAGTTTTTACTTCAAGTTTTAGATAATAATTGTATCCATAAATTACATGATTTTACTTAAGTTCCCTTAAATTGATTTATTCGAACAAAATATTGTCATTTTCAGACATTGTTTGTTTCGACCCTTTTGTGCAAAAGATGTCACTTTTGATGTCCTCTAAACAAACAAACGATTGATTTCAGAGTTCAGCCATAGTTTGTATTTAAGATAAGGTGTTTTGCGATTAAAAGCGTCGAAATGTTGTCGAAAGCAGTTCTCAGCCGAAATGGTATCCAAATTATGCGATCATTAGTCCGTCGATCGCACGAAACACATATTCCGGAGAAGTATTTGAAGTTCAGAAGTGGTCATATGGACGACGCTCTTAAACCAGAGGGCGATTGGAAAGAGGCCTACAATAAGCTTCAGTCCAAATACAACAAACAATTGGCGATTTCGACCGCATATTTTGTGGTCACTTTCGCATATCTCTGCCAAACCGTTGACCTCATTCTTCCGCCGCCATTAAAAGATTAGATCTCTTAAGAAAAGAATTGATTTTCATGTCTTAAGATTTTCAGTTACTTATGTCTTATGTATTAGTAATTATTTTATGATTTAAATTGTTTTAATGGTTTAGTCATTAATTGTTTGTAGTTTAATGTAAATCAAACTTAAAATATAATAAAATATTTGAGTCAAACAAATGATGGCTTTTTTCACAAAAAATTGTTTTATTAAAACATTTAATGAAAACTTTTTAAATTAAAAGTCTTTACAATTTAAAAGTAAAAGAAATTTACAATTATTTTGAAAAATGTGTGACAAATATTAGTGTAAATATAATTAAACTCTTTATCTAATATATAATTTGACGACAAAATGATTAAAACATGTAATTTATCCAAAAGAATGAGTATATCATATGATTTGATATTTTTATTCAAATGTATTTCTTGTAAATGAGATACGATTTGTTACAACTCTTTACGTTTTACGTCTCTTATATTAATTGCTTTAAAGTTTGGGCTCTTTTGTTGATTTAATTATGGAAATGGAATTGTTTGAACTCATCAGTGAAATTAATTTAGAATTTTTTTTCAAAGCATAGGTCACGTCAGGCCATTAGAGCCGATATTATTGTCTAATCGATGAGAATTGCCATTCGGTGTCACTGTAATGACATGTGATGTCATCATTTCTCCAGAAACTAAATTCATTTAAGTTTAATAAATCATTGATTGCATTGATTTTAATACAACAAACCGTTTGTATTTTTCTGTTGTTGAAGTGTTACGGGACAGTCCTTATGAGCCAAAAGTGCGGTCTTTAATATTGTAACTTCACGTCTGAGTGCCACCACTTCGCTCTAAATTATCAAAAATAACCATAAAATTAATGACAATTTTTACAAATGAAATAAATATTTCATAAAACAGTAAAAGAGAGTAAAGACCTGAAGTTTTTCGTTAATTTTTTCATATTCGTCGGCCTTCTCTTCGAGAGAATCGATCCAATGTTTGCGTTTGAGTCGACACCTCATCGCTGCCGCTCTGTTCCGCTCTAAAGAGCGCGCCTTCTTTTCTTTAGGATCTTCTTCGGGGGCAAATTTACTTTTTCTGCCCGGTTTGGCTTTTGGCGGCAAAGCGGCCAGAGTTGCGTCAACTTTACTCTGCAAAGTTGACAGCGAACTACTCGAAGAGATCTGTTTCGGTTGACTAGAAATTGTCGATCCGAATGTTGTGCTATTATTGGAAATGGAGTTCAAATCATTTGTTTTGTTGGCTGTAATCGATGTAATTGTCGGCTGACCCAAAGGCTGTTGGATTATCGGCAATTGAACGGATCTTCCGTCGGGAAGCTTTAGAATCACTTTGTAAAGTGAATTATTATTTGAGGTGTTTATGGCAAGTGTTGATTCTTTCACTTTTGGTGCAATTATTGCTGTGGTTTTGGTTGTCTGTGCGATTGGAACTGTTTTCAATTTTGTGGTATTAATTGTTTTCATGATTTTGTTGTTCGGTTGAGAAATGATTATATTTGGAAGAGTTTGAGTGAGAGATGTATTACTCGTATTAAGATTTGTGTTCGCCGTCCGAATGACTGGAACTGCTTGAAAGCGTTGTCCTTTTGGCGACTTTTGACTGCTATTATCAACGCTTGTCTTTAAAATTTCATCTTTTTTTGAAACATTACTTTCATTGAATGAATTGACTTTTGGAGTAGTGGTCACATCAGCGACAATACTGTTCATTGACTGCGAGCTTTGGATTGAATTCCCGATACTCATGGAATTCGTCTCAAGATCTTTGTCCCCATTTTGGAGATCAAACTGGAAGTCGGGTGTATTGAGGGCTGCGTTTACGATAGCCATTAGGCCTCCATTTTGTTCGATTGGAAAAATTGATGGCGTATTCAGCGGTGAATCTGATATTGTGGTCGATATTCGTAGAGAATTCTCTCTATTCTTCGGATCAATTGTCAGCGCATTTTTGAATGAATTGGCGAATGGATTGTCAGCAGAACTGGACTTCGAGTTAGAAGTGTTTGTGTCGGCGGTCTTAGACTGAGTGTCATTGAGATAAGGCGTTAAATTCGTGATCTCTTGTATCTCAGAATTTAGTCCCACGTCTTCCCACGTTTGCAAAAAATTGCCTAAAAATCTGGAAGGGGTTGGAGTCTGGTCTACAAGAGATGTCTTTTCGGTGTTTTGATTATTCGGTAATTTAAGTTTCATATCGTGTCGTTTCAAATGAACCGTTAAGTGATCGACGTTTGAGAACTTCTGCAATGATTTACAACTAATTAATTATTGGTTTTATTATAAAAATCAAACCAAAGATAAAAAATGTGATAATAAAAGGGGTAAAACATTTGCCAAAAGGAAGTGATTGAAAGAAAACATTTAAATTATCGATTCATACCATAAGACATCCCTTTTGGTGACATTCAAAGGGTTTATCGCTATTGTTATCGTTCATGACTTCAGTTGACTTCAGCTTAAATTCATATCAAATTTGTCTAATGTTTTGATTTGATGTCAAGTTTTCAAATTTTATAAATATATTTGAAATGTTTTAAATCCAATTATTAATGTTATTGTATTGTCTGACAAACAAAACACAAGTTATTGATGTCGTAATACTTATTACAAAACATCTATTGAACTGAATATTAGTGACAAACGTTTTCGGTTTAATACCATTTCCCGATCTCTTCATTTTTAATCATATTTTTTCTTTTTTATTCTTTAAATTATTTAAAATAATAAATATAAACAAAAAAATTTAGTTTGAATTTAAATTTTAAATAAAAACTTTTAATTTGATAACTATTTATATAAAATTAAGTATTAAAAACCAGAATATCCCGAAAGGCTCACTCTATATGTTTTGAGCAAAAATTGAAAGTTGTTTGAAATATGCAATACTCGTCCCAAAAAAGCGCTCATTTATTGCATATTCGCTATTCATATAAAACAACAAATAGTCGGACCCTATATTTCTTTACTTTCCTTAAATTGTTTTAATATCTGAATTTATTGAAAAATAATCTTGCTAATATCAAATAAGGCTTAATTATTCATTTGTTTGATTGGGGTTTAAAGTTGAAAGAAGACCATAAGTTATGCAGAAAAGGAAGGCTTCCACTGTTCTTATGGTTGACATAAAAGTGATGTTCTTTTTGGGTGCGATAGAGAGTCGATTGTCGAGAGATGGCTCTCCTTCTGTGAGATGTGTTGAGAGAGTGAAACAAATTCAGTGCCGGAATCGTTGATATGAAGCGTCCATAATATTAGTGATTATTATTCTGAGTTTCACATATTCTCAAAGAATATTCATTTTATTTTCAATGTTTCGCACAGTTTTATATAGTCTTCAAATAAATTACATTTTGAATATATTGACAAAAAATGAGTTAATTTGAAGCAAAAATCAAATACAGATTAACTCAATTCCTGGGGTTTTTCTCATTAATATAATGTCGAATGACTTCAATATTTTTTGTAAGAAAATGTTTTACTCAAAAGTTTATTTCAATTAATTATTCATAGTTTTAGAGGTTATGTTCAGCTGTTTTGTGCTTATAATTTAATTAACCCGGACTAAGGACTACTATTTTTAGCCCTTCCCTGTGTTTAAAAAATATGAAAAATCCAGAAATAAAAGCGACTAAAATATTGCCTGACTTTAGGACTTTAGTAACAAATTCTTTAATATAAAATTAATTCTAAATTTAAATAAAATTTTATTTATTTTAATTTCAATGATTTTTAGTGAAAACATTTCATTAATTTTAATGTATTTTAATTATTAAAACATTGTTTATAACATTGTTTATCAATATTTGAGTGATTAGTTTAATAAAATCTCATCGTTCCTAACATTTCCAATAACTATGGATTGCATTGAATTTGCAGTTTTGGCGGTAATTTCATTAATTTCATTAATAATCACCGGAACAAATGCTGAAGAAGAATGTTTGAGTGAGTCTTCAATTGTGTGTCAAATATATTGATATGATTCTAAAAGTGTCAATACTTTACAGAATCACGCGTTTGGTGTTATGAGTGCCAGTCGTGGACAGACAATCGATGTGCTGACCCTTTTAATGTGTCGGTCGACCAAAACCTTCTATCTTTATGTGAGGGCTGTTGTGTTAAAATTGTGTTTAATCGCGACACTCGTAAGTAATCAATCATTTCAATCAATTATTTCAAAATAAACAAAAATAATTTTCTGTGGAATCACTTTATTTGATATTTTCATCACATATTCATTGAAACCATAGAAATGAATCAAAAATTTCATATCTTTTATTCTTTTATTAAATGAATAAATGAATGAATTGCAGGAACCAAACACTGTTACAAAACAACCCTCTTTTAGGAAACAAATTTGCATTTATTTTATATGAATTTCAACTGATTTTATCACTATTTCTATCCTTTCCTATAAAATATTATTTAATTATTCATAAATATATTTAGTGGTGAATATAATTCTCTCGGAATAACTTTTTTTTGGAAAGAAATGTCGGTTTGAAAATTATATTAAACTATAGATTACTCTATGATTTATATAAATTTCATAAAATCCTTTGTGAGTTATTTATACTCCAATCGATTATTAAATTACTTATTATTATTATAATAAAAGTTATTTTTCTTTCGCCCCAATTATTTGATTAATTATAAAATAGTATTCTTTTAATTTGAATTTTTTTCAACAAATTCTCAATAAATTAGATAATGTTATCTAAACATTAAGTGTTAACTCAATATTCTTTCCTAGAGCTTAAGCGAGCATCCTTTCTAGTGAACCTAGATACTTTGTTTAATTTGGTTAATAAAAAAATGCTATTTGTGAGCTATTCTTAACATTGCATTTATTTGAGAAATCTATTAAAGGTTGTGCTATTATTGCTATCATTGAGAAGTTTGTAAGTGTTGGCCAAATGTGATACAAATCCTTGAATTTATTGAAGCTTTTGAACCCAAAATTACATTATTTTTAACTTTTTTGCAAACATTTGTTTATACATTAAAATTAATTAAATATTATTTTAATACAAAATTAGTTTAAAAATAGTTTTAAAGAATTTTATTTATAAAATGTTCTAAATTTATAATAATTTAAATATTAATAAGAGTTAATTAAATATTAATAAATAAATAAATATTAAATTTGATTCAATTGATAGCATATCAGTCAATACGAAGAACGTGTACATCGAAAATTCAAATCAATTTATTTATGGTGGATCACGTCTGTATGGAAGAGTCAGATGGACACGGTATGCATCTGATGCTCTTCATATCCTAGATATTCTAATTGTGGTCTATGTGTAGGACACATGTGCTTTTGTGAAAATGACGGCTGCAATTCGGCCAAAACAAATCACCAGTACTTCCACTATATATTCAATTTATTGATTCCAATTGTCATCATTTGTTTGAGACATTTTCGATGGACTCAACTGTGAAATATTCTGTAATAATAACTAAACGCCAATACTTCAGGAAATACCAATAAATTTATACGAAATGAATGAATGACAACAAAAAAACTAATATTAAAAAAATAAGTGTTTGTCCGAAACTAACGATAACAGGAATGCGAAGAATTCATAAACACTTTAGTGGGCGAACACTACTCTCAGTTCTTTTCTTTTTATATTAGAACCGAATTTTTTGGCGATTTGTATGTAAATAGACTTTTATTGGATAATAGACTAAAAGCTGAATGTTTTTTCATATTTAGTCCTGAAATTACTGTCCATTCAGTCTATTAATCGTTAGGTAAAGGGTTTGACACAATTTTTTTTAGTGTCGCCTTTCGTTGAATGTGCGCCAAACCATAGATTTAATGCTCAATACATTAATGCTTTGGATCTTAACAGTCAGTCCTATCGAATAAATACATTAAACTAATAAATGCACAAAAACTCATCGATTATATAATAAATCATAATTCAGATTAAATGAACATAAAATACGAATATTATTCTTAACTAATATCTCAAAATTTGTGAAAAATTATAAAAGAAATCGAAAAAAAATTATTATTAATTTATTAATAATTTAAAAAAAAAATATAGAAATGAATTAAAATTGTTATATAAATAGATATTTCTATGCAAAACATATATTAAATTATATGTTTGGCCTTTCAATCAGTAAAGTTAATGAGTAAAACTTTTTTCCCAAATTATTTAACAATTGAGAGAAAAACATTAATTTAATTGGATAATTGACATGAATATCTTGAATCTTTGTCAAGAAGACAGTTTCACCTTAACTTTTGATAGTATCTTAATCTAAATGATAGGACACATAAATTATTGAGAGAAAAGAGATAATAACTAAACAATTAATTTTATTCTAGAAATGGTATAAAAACAGTGAATGATGTCATTTGAAGTTTAAACTAAACAGTTTTAAACAGTTTTGTGCCACTCGTCTGTCACAACGCATCAAAACTATTGGCCATCAGTTTTAGGCCATTATGTGGCAAACAATTACTAATACAGATATAAACAGTGCCATCAAATTAGTATTAATTATTAACAATTAATTAACAATTAATTGATAGAAAATTATCTGAAAATTTAAGAAAAACTCGTTTTTCTGTTGAAAATCAGGGATACGTCAAATCAGTGGACAATAGATAAGAGCCAATACTCGACCAAACATTGTTTCAGAAAATTTCATTTAATTATTTAAAAAAAAAGTTTCGAACAAATCTTAAGGAATGTCTTTCCCCTAATCCTTGTAATGATATCATAATGAAAACGAGTATTTTTTTGTTAGATTGGAGCCAATGGATCAATGTCTCTGTCTATGTCTCAAAGCCAATGTCCTATGAGTCGGGTGTTGCGCGTCCCTGACTTTCAATTATAAAGTGATTACCAATTCGTTAACATCGAGTGAATTAATTTAATATTTTATAGTGAGAAGTATGAGAAGCTCTGACCAGAAAAGGCTCGAAAATCATTACTTATTTTCATTTGTTTTAGCGGTCATTGTCTTATAGTTTGGAGAGTTGTTTGACTGAATCGTAATTTTATACTCATTATTATTAAATTTATTGTAAATTGAATTGAATGCCAGTCCTAACAGACAGTTCTCTATAACTTGTTTTCAAACAGAAAACTATTTGATTGAAATAAAAAAAAGCAAATAATAGAAAATCTGAAAATATTTGTGTATTTTATTTCATGAAATCATTCTTTTATTTCTTATTCTATGTTTTGCCTTAATTTTGCAGAAAAAAAGATTTTTCACAAAATTTTTTACTGTTTGGGAAAAAATAGATTTCGATCAGAGAAGAAGTGGAAAAATAAACATAAAAACGGGTTTAAAACCGCAAAAAAAATAAATGTCACATAAGTTACAGATTTGAAAGAATGACTTAAATGGAAAAACTCATCAAAAGATAATCTTTACGATTCTTTTTTCTGATTTGTTGATTATAATTCTCTGTTTCTATCCTCGGGTTAAACATTCAATTAAAACATGTCTTCATCACAAATTTTAGCTCAAAATTAATCTATTTTTAGTGAATTTTTTATCTTCAAATCCTCTTAATTTTAACATTTATTGGCTTATTATAAGTCTATAACCATTTTTTAAAACCTAAGCCTTATTTTATTTCTTTTGGAAAAACACTTTGTATTAAACTTAATAAAAAATATAGCGAAACAAATATTGGTTAATAAAATAAGTTAAGTTTAGTGTTAAATATCTGTAGATTAACATTAGTTTCGCTCTATTTTATAGATATTAATAATTCACTTCTCAACAAATGAATGGTTTGATGTCTATTCATAAAAGAGTCTTCAAATAAATAGTAATAAACATTAATCAGTGAATAAAACATTTATTTTTAATTGAATTCCTAATTCTCTTATGTCTGATTGCAATGGTTTGGACACGGGATGTAAATCATAAGAAAGGCTTTTTCATGGCATCCTCAATGACCATGAACATTACGTCAAAGAGAAAGTATAAGTTTTATTAAATTAAATATCGATTAAATGTTTTTGAACTCTTTCGCTCATTGAATATATAATTTGATGGATCATTTCAAGGCCTTAATATGACGGGTCAATGATTTTAATATGAAATGATTTTATAACAAAAAACATCAAAAGTCAAAACAAATCTTTAAATGTATTCACTTTTCTATACTTTTGTTGAATTTATTGCAATGAATTATATGAGAAATTCATTTGAAATGTCTCTAAATTTTGCTTCAATTTTATAGATTTCATTAAATTGTTTTTAAATTTTTTGAATAAAATTTTTAAATTAAGTTTTGAAAATCCAGTGATGAGAAAATGGGAGAAATGTATTTATTTTTGCCACTATTACTACCATTACTATCATTACTAGCATTAATAAGACAAGCATCTTGGTCCACTATAAATGAGTCATAAAATGTAATAATATCCTCTCCGACAGAACCACTGATTTATTAATAAATTTTTGTTTATTTAAATCCGAAGAAATAGTAAACTAATGGCAATAAAATGTTGTGTTATATGAGAATAATGTTTGAGGAGTCGGCCGTTGAATGAAAGCGACGATAAATAACAGACAAAATTCAATTTAATTTTCAATTTATTTATTCGAAAAACTCGACTCATATTCTAATATATGAGTAAATATTAAAATAAAATTAAATCTCATAAATATATAGTTGTGTTCATATACTTAACAAAACTATTTTATTTCTGAACAATATATCGTCGGTAAAGAATACTTTACTATAGAGTCTACTATTTGTCTGAATTTTTACAAATTTTTCAAAACTAAATATAAAACAGAGAAGAGTTTATTAAACAAAAAATTCAATTAAATTGGAAATGATATTTCAAAAGAAGGGCTAAACAGCTCTAAACAGTTCTAAACAGTTTCAAACAGTTCTCAATATTTATTTATTTAAATTATTATTTGATTTATTGATAATTAAACTAAAAGTTTAAATAAATTAAATGAAAAAAGTTTTAGGAATTTTAACATTAAAATGATATGTAGTTTGCGATCAATATTTTACAAAATGATATATTAGTGTAATTCTAATATAAGTATAGATTTGCCACTAATTCACAGGAAATCACAATCAGTTTTGACACAAAAATTGATTCTAATTTTTGCTATAAGTTTGTTATGATTTCATTTTGAATAAAAACATTCAAATTTCAATACATTTTATCGGACGGCACCACATATTTGGATAATGAATACAAGAGTTTTGAGTACCAGTGAACACCCATTTGATGAGAAGACACCGAATTGTGGTCTGACTGTCGGTCTCTTATGTGCAATAAATATGCCAACTCTTCAAACGAATCTTTAATAGTTTCAAAAAGTCTAATCGGAAGGAATGAAAGATGAGCTACACTTTGATCGTTGATCACTGCATAACACGAAGCGATCACATTATTTACAACTAGGTTTCCGGCCCGAGTCAGGGGTGCGTACGCGCCGTCGGCCATTCGCGTCCCGATACGAACTATGCGGTCGAAGTACGCGTATTGCGCTCTTGACTGAAGACTTTCCATTTGAACGGATGTCATGGATTTGTTATCACCTTTTGATGAGGTATAGAGGAACTGACCCGTTTGCACATTCTTTGCGTACTCGACGCGAGCCATCGCTCGACTCGATTCAGTTGTATTGTCATCGGCAACAAAAATCAAGTGCGAAGGCGTCAGTGATATTTTAGAGCCCGACTCTGTCTCGATGTCATAATAAAGTCGAGTACCGTTTGGCTCGCGATCCAAAAACATTAACACTTCACTGAATTGAAAGCTTCCGTCAGAACTCACTGACAATATCTCATCACCGATTCGGACGTCTTTGATTGGGAGCGGACCCTCTCTGGTGTAGACCATACTCTTACCATCGAAACAACCTCCAGAACGGGTGGCCTCAGATTTTTCTGCAGTTCATAAATAAATGTTATTAAAAACTTAAAACTTTTGTAATTATAGAAATAAATCACTTAAAGAATGATTAGACTATAAATTATCAGAAAAAAACGTTTTATAAATTTTAGTTCTTTTAGAAAATATATCCAAAAATGTGTTCAAAAACGCATTTTTCAGCAAAAATGTTAATCGAAGTCATAAAAAGTGATTCTTATGGGTCTGAGAATATTGCAGACTATTATGGCATGAATTGAATACTTAAGAGTCAGGACTCATATACTTTCCTCATTCAATAGATAAGAATCGCTTTTTGTGTGCAATACGGGGTCTGTGCAATACAAGGGGACAAATTTTTAGGGCAGGTAATTGAGTTCCTACCCGGGAGGTAACCATAATCACTCATCAAATAAAACGAATATAAATTGCAAGAGAAGACTAGAGTACAATCATATGAGACATTTGCTTCCTTTTGGAACAAAACTACTTTATATGAGTTTTGTGTTGAATATATGCAATGACTGACACAGCAAAGAATGTGCCCACAAATCACATGCCATTACCTCTGCTATTACTGACAGCAATTATAAGACAACAACGACTTCGAAACATAGTTTTAGTTTTAGTCACAACTCTGTCCATGAGATCAAAATTTCGGGCATTTCTCACGCCCTCACAATTGTAGCAATTATTTGAAAACTATTCGCCCAAAAACTGATTACTTAAGAAACCAATTCTGATAAAACTAATAAAGATGAGTAACCCGTCCACCACTTGTCCATCAGTCCATTACAATTCCACCATAATATAAGACACTATGAATATGTGTCTGATTTTTATCATAATAAAAATGAAACTGATTTTTGTTGCTTTCCTTTGGGTATAGTCTCAAACTGATGATTAACTTCGAGGCAAACCAAAGTATTAGTGAATTCCAAACAAAAACAAGAATTGATTAAACAGTTCGTCAAAAGTTTATAAATTTTTGTAGAGAAGGAGATGTAAATAAATAGTATAACAACTATTCTAAACGTTAGGTGAAAACTGTGGGGAGCAGTAGATAAAGATCTGCTCAAAATATAAATGGCCGCCCAGTGCTCAGCTCTCGGATGGTCTGACCGGCAAAGTTCACAGGTTGGGCACTGATAGAATACATAGGTCTCAGATTTGTGTTGCATGTGTTATATACATCTCTTGTGTCCATTAGAGTTGTGCTGAGGGGGCAGTGTTTCACTCAATGATTGATGGATTCCCAAAATTATTTGTAAAGAAATTTAAGGCAAAAATCAATTTCTGGCTAAAGAGCCGTTTCTCTCAAATGAAAAATTACAACCAAATGCTGTTTCATGACGTGAGCCAGTGATGCACCGCATGAAACGCCAGCCATTTCACCATCACTATAACCACTAGCATTGCCAAAAAATGAACGCTCTCTTAAACTATCGGTCTATACCTAAGATATGTCAAGAAGTTTGAGATCATTTCTAACAAATTATAAGTACATTCTATAGCCAATCGCTAATATTTCGACAAAAATATGATATTATTTGGCATATAATCAATAAATTTTGAAAAAAAGTGCAACACTTCAACCGATAGACCGGTACTGTTTGCCAGTCATCATATCTAATCTGATTCACTCATAACACGAATTTGCATTATTAGAGCCGATTGACGACATGTAAAGCCACTGATTGCACACCCAATGAATATAAATTTAAGTTCACACATGTTTTGGGACAGAGTTATTGCATTCAATTCCTTGCGATAGGAAAGTGTTTATCTTAACTAAACTCTATTATTCAGAAGTAATAAATTTAGTTTAAAACAAATTCAACTTTTCATAGATTACTCATTACTCACCGGATTTTACTGAGCAGTGAATATGAAATCTGGACTCATAGTAGACCCAATCAAAGCCGGCCTCTACGGCAAGTCTGGCCAGCATTCCATACTTGGATCTGTCCCTATCACTTGTAGTTATATCAACAGCTCTGCCCTCATAGTGGAGGGAATCGAGTGCGTGATGTCCCTCTTCGTCCCAGCCCTCAGTTACTCTAAGTTTGACTCCTGGCCACTGATTCATCACCGAAATGGCCAAAGTGTTCAGTTTCTCTTTAAGCCTCTGTTCGGATCAAAATTCAAATATTATTCATTTGAAAATATTTTATATAAAAATTAAGTCAAAAGTTTATTCGGTTTTTAATTTCGTTAAAATTCTCAATGAATTCATTGAATTACTTTTTAATGAATAAAGAGATGCAAAGAACACAAGAAAAGCAAAGAATTTGGAGGGAAAGCCATAAATAGTATTTGAATGACAGTAACAGTTTGGCACAAAGTTTGGCACAGAGTTTGGCACAGGTAGTATATAGACTAAAGTTGAGTGGTATGTTTGAGGTGCTGTCACGACAAATGGCTTTGCTGTGAATCAAATCCTTATTGATTCACAGGTGTACTCAACAAATGTTTTGATAGACCACTTTTGACACCACTTTTCATTCATTCAATTTATATTATATTTGGTGTTATTTTTGTCAAAACTGTTGACAATAGGTTCTAACAAAAGGCCAATCACTGACAGATTAGAGGCCAACTAAATACGTCAAAAGGTTGTCGATCGGCGGCCTTTTCGGGATTTGGCGTTGAGGGGAACCCATAATGGATATAATGGATAACTAAAACTGATTGTTATTTTAAGCCGAGAGGGCCTATGATTTCAGCATTCACTCAGTATTGATGCTATGAAAGCTCATTTTACAAGCCGTTGCCCACTAATGGCAGCTCAACCGTCGCTATTGTTTGTCTTTTGTGGCCAAAACAGCTCATATCGACTCAATAGAAAGTAAGGATCAGGTATAGGCCTCTCTTCAGTTGTGCCAATTTGTTGGTCGACCAAAGCATTGAGTTGAGCGAAAAGTATATATTTTCTAATAAATTCAATGTCAAACAGGATGTTAACCATTTTTGTTAACCACTTAACTTAACTTAAAATAGACTCAACCGGCAAACAATTGGAAAAAGCGACCGATTTTTGTCGCTCTGTTTCTTAGATTTTTTTGGTCATCGCTTTCAAGAAGTGATTTGAGTTTTGGCTCATTTTTTCACTCACTATAAATATTAGGCTATCATTTGAAACACCACTAAAGAGTGACCGTTCAAATAGACTGACTTTTGGGAATCATCGGAATTCAGGCCCTGAAGCATAAGCAAACCAATAGCTTAGGCGCATATCTATTGCTGGGATGTCGAGCAAAATGCTTGGATGGGGTGATAGAGACCGTGGGAACAGTTGTGAGCAGTTCTGAAGATTACTTTCATAGGTATAACACATAACAGACTGACTGGAGGTTCGAGCTTAAGGTGAGCTCATGTGAGGCGATGTGAAGTTGAGGGGCTGTGACTCAGGTGAGGGCGAGGGTGTTTGAATTGGATGCCACAGTGGGTGGCGATTAGCTTATGTCTCAAAATTAGGACAATAAAAGTTTTACGCTTTTCTTACCCCAAGCAATAAGTTATCAGATATTCACCACTATATGCATAGCTCATCATCACTACTACAAGTCCTGTTCTTTTTGTAAATCTATACAAAACCATTGAATTTCATTTCATTTAATTAATTTTGAAAATTATTTTTTTCTTTTTTTTAATTTTCAGTATTATTGGAGTGTCAGTAGAGTATCATCGAAGCCATTGGAGACAAAATCTTCAATTTAATGATTGTTTGCTTTCATTTAGAATTTCTATGAAATTTGATCCCGAATTGAAGGAAATTTTCATACGTAAGATGTTATGGCATTGAAATGAAAGGAAAGCCTTCAGTGAAGTGATAATAATATTTATTTCGATCATTACTTATATAATAATAGCTGTTTTGATGCGAAACGATATGCATATCTGATATCTGGTAATCATATCGAAGTTTGGCTATTATTTGACTATTATTTGGGACCATTTCAGACAAAATAATGATAAGATGTGATTCCAGTTTTTATTATGTGTTGTATTGGGTTGTATGGGAAACGTATAACACTATTCATAAGACATTAAATGCAATAAAAAGCGGCGCCGTTTGGGTGGCGATCACTAACACTAATACTATTAGTATTAGTATTACTGCTAAACATTTAAATTCGAATTCGTATAAAATATATAAAAATTTTCATTTTGTTCGGCATTTGAGGCAAATGTCAAATAAAATGCAATGAATTTAACTAAAAGTAATATTAATAGAAAATTGTTTATATATAGATAGGAGAGTGTCTTCTCAAGTGTTGTGAATGTTTGCACGAAAAGGTTGTGTTCATGTATTGCATGCAAACAAACAGCACCAAAGAAGCCAAAGGGGAGAGAGAAAGCACAGGTAGTACATTGGTAGTGCCATTGGTAGTGCGTTGGTGCTTTAAATTGGTATCAAGCTGTCAAATGGTGATTACAAGCCTCAATGGTTTACAAGCTCTCACCGGTAACTCAGGCTTTTCATGCAAGACTTGCCCACTTCAGAGCTAACTCTAACTCTAATTTCAATACAATTGTCAAGTATTGTGCGCTACAACACAACTCGTAAATATTTGCTACCAGTGCTCTCCCATTGGCCTCTTATCTCTTCCATTATTATTGTGATTGTGATTAGTTTCTATAATTGTGTGCTCACAAATGCCTCACAACTGTTCACATCATTAGCAATCCAATTAAACTATGAAAAGAGTTTAACTCTTGAGCCGACACTGCCTTTCATTGCCTTTCAACCAACAATTGTAATGGATATTCACTAATTTTTCTTTTCAATAAACAAATTAATTGATTTCTACTAAATTTTAGTAAATTATTACAATTATATTACCAGATATTACTATTATATTAGCAATAATATTACCAATATATTACCATGAACATATGTTTTCCTTCCATTCACTCAAACTTTTCAACAAATATTTTGTGGAATCAAAACAAATTGACTCAAAAGTTGAGGAAAACTCAACTAAAGCTCAAATATTTGCTAAAATTCCGGTAATAATTCAATGCTTTAATCAAACATTAATTGAGAAAATTTTTATTATTTTATTCGAAAATTTAATAGAAAGAGTAGAGCTGTGCCTCTGATTCCTCATACCTTCCAAAGAGTGCTTTGGGAACCTCGAGGTCTTATTACTTAAATACAAGTTTATATCCGTATATAATATATACTATATATATATAATTAGTATTGAAATAAATGAAAAGACGTTGTTTATGAAATATAAGCTTGTTCAATTTGACATTTCCACAATAGGAATATAGACTAAGGTATCTAAATAACAAGGTAAATGACAAGGTAAATGACAAGGTAAAATTTAAAAACGCTTTGGTATAGAAGTTTCAACTCAAACAATGTTAAGAATGGATGCAATGGATGGAAGTTCAACAGACTTTTGTTGAGTAGTCTCAAAGTGAGCAAACGCTTGGGAAGAGCGCACAACACATTGTAATTTGCACCCTCCCGCTAGCTCAGGGTGACCACAGTTACTTTTTTGGTGCATCGCTATCACCTGAGGCGATGGCAATAATGGGCATAAATTATACTCTCCTTTTGGCTGAGCCTTAGCCTCAACTTATACTTATGTTGTGTTTCGGCTAATAATTGTTAAAATACTGTAATACTGTAATACCAGTTCGATCACAAAAAAGTCTATCGAAGCAATAGTTGTTCTTTTGCTGTAATGGTTAGTATGTTGTAGTGTGTGTTCTGTGCCCACCAGAGTCTGTTCGTGGCGGTGGTCCGCGTCTAACATACTTGTTGTGAGCTAAGTATAAGTTAAGCTAAATATAAGGTAAGGTAAGTATAGGCATAGCTATAATTTACGCCCATTAGTATTAGGTGCTGCCTCTCCACCAAAGCAGGTGAGAATTCATACAACTGTCCACTCATTAAAAATAAAGCGAAGATTAATCTTTTGCTAAAACTCGTTGAATGATAACAAATTCAAGAATCTCTACAAAAAGTGTGCTCTCATTGTCTACTTATTCATCAAATAATTAATTTAATGACAACAGAATCTCACATAAACTCAAATAAATCCTTTTTCGCTCACATTTTACTTTAAATTTTGCTAATTTAATTTACAAACATATGAAAAGTGGAGAGAGAAGGAGGGAGGGAGAGGGAGAGAGAGAGAGAGAGAGAGAGAGAGAGAGAGAAATTGTTTAAGACTTAAGACTTAAGTTTTAAATGTTTTGGAAAAGTTTGCGAATGTTTGTGAAAGTATTAAAAGTCGATAATTAAAACCATATCTGAATTCTAAATAAATTAAAAGGAATAGTTGTTAAGCCATACCTGAGTCATGAGTCTGTCGGCTCCGGTGCCCTCTTCGTCTTTGAAAATGATGTCTGAGTTATAATTTGGCACTAATTCTTTAAACCTTTGTTGATCTTTGGATACTTTTCCGTCAGTCTGTCCACTGGCACCTAAAGTATTTTCCGAAACATTGGGGACGTGTTGTTTGAATACAAGAGGAGTTAGTTTTCGGGGATTTCTTCGCCTCCCGCCACCTCTGCCGGGGCCACAGGCATGAGTCACATCAAGCAATAACATTAAGGCTATAAGAATAGCAATTGTAGTCCACGATTTTGACACTGGATTTTGAGCTCTTCTTTTGGTTGATTTTAATTTTAAAGTTTTGCTTAATTTGGCCGAAGAGGTGGTCGAGTCCGGCGTTCGGGCGAAACACACACACAAACAATGCATACAATGAACGGATGGCTTGAATTCAAGAGCGCTTTGAAAACATTGTGGCCAAAGGAATGGCCGAATTGGCCTCCGAGTCGGCATATCATATGAGATATGTTGATGTGTCGGAACAATGGCTGTAAAAATTGAATTAAAAAATGACTCTCATTGGAAGAGAGAGAAAGAGAGAGATGTTCAGGTGGGAAGAGAAGTGATGCACACAACTAAACAACCTGTAGGCAGGTATGAGTCCAACACATAGACACCACTCACACTCTCTACCATCACATTAACAGCCATCCAATGATCTGAGAGAACGGCTCAATGTTTGGATTCTGTGCTTAACTTAACGCCACTTAATTACAATAAACTTATATAAGACTAACGAGTCTAACACTAACGCAAGTTATGGTGTTCTTTGTCAGAGCACAACCACTAATGGCCCGAAGGCAGACCTGCCGAACATCCGAATAGACCAAACAAGCACTGACTCAGTTTGCAAACAGTTATACATAAATAAAATTTTAAAACACTCTGAAAAAGCACTGAATTAGTAGTGAATTGCCATCAGTTCGAGTGTTAAGAACTAAATTCATTTTATTTCATTTCAAATACAAACAACTAATGATTGAACCAATCGTTTCAAACATATTCCATAACAACTCTTAGCCAAAAGTCTCGAGGGTTTGGCCTATTGTAAAGGTGCCAAACGAAAGTGCAAAGGGTTTGACCAATCAATGGAAGCACTGCTTACAGTGAATTACCGCATAAACTCATCTCTCTCTCTCTCCCTCTCTCTCTCTCTCTCTCTCTCTCCACACTCACACACACATACATACACACACTATCTCTCTCTTCACTCCACTCCAAAGTCAACATCAATTTTGGATAAATACAAGAATAAGACTCAAACCTATGAAACAGTGAACACAATATTTTTGACCGAAAGCTGTAATCAATTGTCAAAAACAAAGACAAATATCATAAACATTCATAACATTTCAATTTCGTCCACAAATCGGTGTTAACGCTCTGAAAAGCGACTCATTTATGTTCAATAATAGTGTTTAGATATTTTTGATTCAATAAATTGTTTGAAATATGATAGAGAAGACCACAAATAGCAGATAAATGACTGTTGAGGCAATTGGAAACCCAATCCTTCAGATAACCAAAGATTATCTGAAGTCAATGTGAAGACCAGTCGATCATAAGTCAAAAGTTTTGTAAAAAGAAATTCTTTTCAGTGATAAGCAATAAATTGTCGATTTTGAGACTTTAGACAAAAATAAATCATTTTTTAAAGAAAAAACTGTAAAAACAAAAGGAAGAGAATTCTAAATAAGAAAACAAACATTTGGTTATCGATTGAAAAATTGTTTTTCCAAAACTTAGGTTTACATCATTACCGGTTTCTATGATTTTTTTAAAGAGAGGCCTAACTTTCAAGAGTGGGCTTTGCATAGAGTTATATGGATTGGTTGTACACAACCTGTGCACCAAAACATAATGTGATGCCATTGTGCTCCGGCATGTCTTGTCTGCCAAGAGATTCTCTATTAAATTCTCTTCGATGGGCTTATGTTTGCACGTTATGTGTTATGAGTTTCCACTCCTTATTTATTTGCCAAATGAAGAGAGGGAGAGGGGAGAGAGAGAGAGAGAGAAACTGGTAAATAATAGTTGCGAAGTGAGTTAATTCAATTACTAATTTATTCTGTTTAAAGTGAAGACAATTAAATATTAATGATATTAATTATTTATTAATCATATTTTGTTCGGAAAACATCCAAAAATGGTGTAAATGTTTAATAATAAATCAATAATTTATTGTATAATAAGAATGAAATAAGACATTATTCTGTATTTGTGCTGAATTTTGCTAGATTGTGTTAGATTGTGCTAGGTTAATAGTGTTCATTTCTGCTAAGTTTAGTATTAAACAGGGTTCAGTATTAAATAGTGTTAAAGAGGAGGTATTCCAAAATACCAGAT
>JAQFZL010000093.1:0-24133 GCA_034695685.1 Galumna lanceata
AAAAATCTTCAAAATAAAGCATTTTATGCTTAAATCATGAAATAACCCTACAATTTGTTAGTAGAATACTTTTATTTAATTATTTTGTCTGAATTTATTGAAAAATAGCTAATTTTTATGAAAAGCTTGAAAAAAGAAACCCGGGCTTACTTCGAGCGCTCATCTCAAAGGGAATATTTTGCCAATTTTTCCGTCTCAATTCAGGGGTATTTTGGAATCCCTGAACTTAATTATTTTCTATCTTGGTCTTTTAAGTTGTAAAAATGAGGAAACATTTCAACTTTAATTATTTTTTAGATTTATTTTGATTTTTAGTGCGATTTTTATGTCTTTTAATTCTTTAATTATTTTGAATACAAAAAATTTTGTTTTTGTCAGACATTTAATTAGACGGAAAGTTGGGTCAAACGTAATGATATGAAAAAAATTTTAATTTTGAAATTGATTTTAGAAACTAATTAAAACAATTATTTGATTGAATTAATCAATTATTTCAATCAGTTCTCTGAAAGAATTACAATTCCTATGAATTACAGTTTTATTCATTTAATGAAAACACTATTCTCGAAGTCAATCGGTTTCTATTTAATTGCTTTTATAAGAAAAGTCAACCATTGGTTCTCTTCTAATAGAGTTTGGATTAAACCTCTTTTTTTTGTTTTCTTTTGTGATTAAGACATGTCTTCAAAATTTGGTGAAAATTAAAATCTATTTTCGAAATCCAATGAAATGTAAACATAAGAATCTAATCTTTTTAGTATTTGTGGAGTATTTGTATTTTTAGGCATAAATCGATTTCGCGCCTCATTTTGTCTTTAATTGGAAAAAGGAGTCAACAAATTGTGTTGAAAGAGTGAGAAAAATAGGGGTCGAAAAAGAAAACAAAAAATTAGATGAAGACATTTAGTGCTGTTTTCATGCCTTGTTTTTAAAACGCTTATAGTGTGTAGACATGGTAATGGATTTTCACATTTAGCCACCCATTTCACACCCACTCCACAAATTATTTAGAGTTGTTTTCTCCAGTTTTACTTTTCTCTTATTTTTCGTCCTTTCCTTCATTTGAGGGCCCGTTTGCCGAACACTGAGCGCCAGTGACTCAACAAATCACACTTTTGTGGCGAATGTTTGCATTAATAGAGGCATACCTTTTGGGGCGAATAATTTCAATGCAGTTATGACTTAGAATACGGTTCAGGATTTGAGGCAAACATCACATAATTTAGTGTTTGGCTAAAATTGGGATTGAATTGGGAAGGGATAGGGAAGGGATAGAATTTGTAAAGTAATTAATAATAATAGTTAATGAAGAAATCGTGCAGTTTTAAGGGCACGCTATTATATCCACTGCCTTTACCAGAGCCCAGCCATTCGTCACCTTATATTAAAATGTGCTTCATTTCACTCGATTGCACTCTCGCTGAGACGCACCTCATCTGGCGATCGGGGCTCACTTCGTGCCCATCCATTGCTTTTATTCTTAGCAAAACGACTCACAATTTGATAATACTGTCAATACTCAAGTTATAAGCGTTGCCTCAAAATTACTTTTAAATCACTTCCATATAATAAAACATTTCTCGAATTCGAAGTCTGACTCTGACTCTGACTCTGAATTGTATTTATTGTTTTGTGAGTCGATTTCCTTTTCACCATTTAATGATTTAATGATTTAATTACTAAAATCCAAACTTATCTCAACTTTTTTTAACTTTTATACTTCTTTTAAGCCAAAAAACAACAACTTTTTTAAAAATAGAAATACAAAAGTAAGGGATATGTGAATGAAATGCATGTATTCTCATGTATTTCTCATTCAAATGACTACTTATTGATTGAATCGTAGTTTCCTTGAATTGTGATTTAAATCTTTTTTTCCCATTTGTTATAATTCTCATCAAAAAAAAAATTAAAATTATGAGTAATTACTTAATTTTAATTCTTAAAGGAAATAGTGATTTGAATTTTTTAAGTTATGTCTTGAAAGTAAAGAATTACTAATAATTATTAGTATTAGTATTAATTATTTAAAATTAGTTAATTGTGTTAATAGACATAACAAATCTCTTTTCATTCGAAAATGAACTTTAATATGAAACTATTAGAAAATATTAGAACGTGATGAGCATGGTCATATATAAGGAACACCACGTTTACTATTTAATGAGTATATTAGTAGTGGTATAATTATGAAGAATGAGACATTACTAAGACATGAGTAAAACTGTGACAGCAAAGTAATGTTGAGCTAATTTGCAGTGACTTCGCGTTAATGTCGTCTTAAATCAAAAAATCAATTAATTCTAAGCCTTTCCTTCTTTTTCTTAATTCAATGACGACTCCTATTATTAATATTTGAAAAGTTATTAATTGATTTATTTTCTTATTTGCAGAACACGTCCGAGAATTCAGTTGTGGACGATATCATTACAGAACTTTTTATTTGGACACCAAAAGTGACTCTCTATATGTCGGTGCGATGTGAGTACTTTCGCCTTTTCTTGTTGTTACCATTTTTTGATAACATTATCTTTTGATTTTAGGGATAAAATTTATCGATTAAATTTAAATAACATAAATAGGACGCGATGTGACGTAAGTTTCATAAAATATATTTATATTTACACAAACTTTATATTCAAATCATTTGGCAGTGATTTGGTTGTGAAGTGATTGCAATTACTATTGTGTTTGTGAACATCTAAATAATATTACAGCAAATAATTGACCTGAAGCTCAGCGCAAAAACATTTATTTTTATCTTTTGTTGTTGTAATTCTTTGCTTAAAAGTGTCATTTTGTTAGGAATGCATAACTTTGTTGACCCCTTTAGTTGAATAAAAGTTTGATTCAATTTAAATGGTTTTATGGAAAGAGAAAAAACAGAAATGCATTTGAATGAAGACAACAATTTTTTGTTTTTTAAATGGCCCTCAATTTAAGGGTTGAGTTTATTAGAAAATATGAGAAAATAATATTTAGTATTATTTATGTAAAACTGATTCGGGGTATAAAAGGTATAAAAGTTTCGGTAAAATATTTCGAAATTTATTCACTAATGTTTGCGTTAATTAAAATTTTTATATATATTCGCAAATATTTTGCTTTGGGATTGAGATCCGCTGGTGATTCCCATTATAATAATGGATATTATAGAACCATAACTCAAAAGTTTGCATGTTTGCCATCGTTTGCCATCGTTTGCTTATAAGCAAAATAAATTTATTCCAATAGATTTTCAAACATTCATATATTTTGACCCCACGTTTGCGAAGCTGTGAACCTGGCATAAGGCCTATGCTGTCGACCAGTGCTGTTCTCAGTGTTGTTCTCAGTGCATGACTGTCTTCATAAATCATCAGTTGTTTGCCATTCAGATGGACGTAATCACGAACATTACCGAACATTAATGACCTAGCTCACTTCAAACCGATTTATTTCATTCAATATATTCTAAGTTTTCAGCAAATAATTTGATCAAAACAGCGCTTTGGGAACATTAGTATAAAAAATAGTATTTACCATGCACATTTCAACATTAATACTGGAATTAAACTTCAATTCATTCTTTATATTCACTCAATAATACATAAAACACTTTTCATATAAAAAATCCAAAATTATTTATTTTTGTTCCTTTTGTTTCGATTCACTACTATTTCATAAGTATTTAATTAAATCATTAATAATATGTTTTACTCTTTTTAGAGACAATTTGTTAAAATTGACATTTGATTTAATATAATAATCTTATGTCCCCTAAAATATAAGCAAAATTTCAAAGGTATTCACCAAAAAACATTTATAGAAATTTTATCTATGGTAATTTTAGATGAATTGAAACTTACCCACAATTGATTTTATGTGAAAAACCACTATTAATAAAAAGGTCGACAATTAATGAATTGAATTCTATAATACATACTATTTATCATATAATATAAGTCGAAATATACAGATATAGTAGTATTTTATAGTATTATTTCCTTTAAGATAACTATTATTTATTAAACATATTTCATGAAATTAATGCTTAATTCAAACGAATGACATTCCATTCATTATAACTAATAACTAATGAAAATTTGAAATATAAATGAAATTCATTAAAATTTCGGTCCAATAAATGAATTTATTTTATTTTTACGTCAAAATGAATTTTCCTAAATTAAAGCCAAACATTTCTTTTAAAACAATTTAGGTTTAGTTTTATAGTCATATTAATAGTTAGATATAATTCATTTTATCTAAAGTATAGAAATATAAATAATATTCATTTGTCGGATAAGTTTAAAACATTTTCTCTAAAAAATAAAATAATATGAAATTTCAAACTTTATTTTATTTAAATGAAAGTTAGTTTAAGAGTCTTAAAGTTTGTGTGAAAATTGATATAAATATATATTTAATGCAAAATTAAAGCTAATCTCAAAACTAAAGCATATTTTCTATTAAATCTTCTTTTGATGAAATCTTTTAGTCTTTTATTACAATTCATTAAAATTTGAGAAATTCTTTGCAGCCAATGATTTGAATATATTTTGAATAATTAAAAAGTTTGTGTCGGCATAAAAACCATTATATGTATGAATAATTTAGTATAGGATTCGTCAGATTATCAATTAATTATAGTTTAGTTGCAAATACCTATTGGGTGTCACAAATCGATATTCAAAGTATTTGTTTTATAGGCTCTAATGAAGTTATGCCGATGTCGTTGAGAATATAGTAAATTGTTTTCAAACATTTTAAAATAATAATTAAGTGAAAAATTTCAGTTTAAAATCGGACCAAACATTTTCATTAAAATAGTTTCGTTGAAAAGTTTTCGACTCCAGTACTGAAGAGTTGGTTTTTCGCAAATTATTATAATTTTTAGCACTTCTATAATGAGTTGCATTTATAACGAACCAGAGTTTAAACTAATTTATTAGTGAACACGAAGTAAACCACTTTAGCTGAAAATTTTAAAATAGAGTCTAACATTTATTACGTGAATCCATACATAAGAGTCATATATTGGATGCCTTCGAATCACAATAAGAAAAAAAAATAATAATAAATACCTTTTATTCTTCGCCAGTATTTCATACATAGTTTGCAGACATTCCGCTAAAAAGAGAAAAGAGATGAACAGAAAGAGAGATAAAATAGTTTTGGGCAAAAAAATTTTGAAATGTAATTCCATGAAAGAAAAAATTGTTTGTCGAAGCAAAATAAAGTTTGTCTCCACCACTACTGATATCCCAGTTATCAACTCTATAGTGAACTCAAAATTTTTCTCTTTTCCTGAAAAGCATTTTTGTATATTTGAACAAAAAAGAAGAAAAAATTACTTACTTTACATCTAAATTCAGATTTTTCTCTTCCATATTGTATTCGTATGACTCTATGGGTAAACAAGTATTTCTTTGTCACAGAAAAGCAAATAAATCTTTTTATATCTATTCCTACAATTTTTTTATTTGCATTGAATCCGATTTTATTGCTTTTATTCTAAAGCAAATGTCATCAGATTTTGGTCATTAAATAATTAATTTGGAAACTAATTATATCTTTCATTCTTTTAATGAATTAGATTTAGTTTTTTCCTCTTTTCCTAAAAGTATATTAAAAATATGATAACATATTTGAGTAAAACATAAGTCATTTTATGCATTAATAAGTTTTGTGATTAAATATCAAAAGGTTTCAAAACTAAGTCGTTGTCTTTTTTATATATTTTATGATTCGGAGATATAGTGATTAAAATGAGGGATATTTTCAAAGAATGTCACAAATCTTTCCCTTAAATGAGAGTTTCATTTGGTTTGACCGCAGAAACGCTCTTAGAATCAGATTTTGTTTTGGGATTGTCTGCACCCAAACAGTGATTGAGAATAATTTAAAATCGTCTTAAATGTCTTGTGTCGACTTATGGTCTTTCAGTAACTGTGCTTTAAGTGCAGTGTTGATGGCATTCTTCGCTATCATCATCTCTTTAACAGAATTTCACATATTTTTGTTGTTATGCCATATTTGGATCGTGTTTTCAGGGCCTCTCTTATGACCGTAATTCCGGTTCGAGTCACCAGAGGTTGTGTTCATTTCCTCTTCAGTCCACGTCTGGTCCCCACTCATACACTAATTGGAAACTATCTCTTAGAATATAAGACTTATATACTATCGATAACTCCTTTGAGTAGACATTCATTCATATACTTGAAGTGATGACCGGTTCGGATGAGTACACTTTATTGTAGTCCAGAATTGAATTCCACAGAAAAAGTACTGACTCTCTTAATCAGCGAACAGATGAAAGGGTACCCAAAATTCAGATTCAATAAGAGATTAGTCTTTTATTGAGATCTCAATAACGGTCTCTTCTTTTATCGACTTTAAACGCAAATAATTGCGCTTCAATTCATTCAATCGATTGTTTTATTGCACATATTTTAGGACTTTTGGTCAATACTTTATAAGTTTTTCAATGCTATACAAAACTATCCAATCATTTAATAATTGTATTCAAATAATATTTAATTTTCCATAAATTTATTTAAATGTAAAGAAATAATGGATTTATTTATCTTTTTCTGACCTCTTTTTTATTAAATACTTATCAAAAGAGTTTTTCGTAAAGAAATGGTTCACTTATTTTACACGAAGAAAATCTTTGCTTTATTTGAAGTGACTTTTAGTGACTTAAGTGACTATCAAAGAGTATACACTTTTTGATTCGTCCCCTAAGAATTGATTCAAACACTAATAGGCGTTATATAATATTTTGTTGTTGTCGTCCAAATAGTGAGCCATTGGTATTACCCGATATTCATTGATATTATTGAAATCATGACATCAATGGCTGAAAGTGTACGTAAAGTGTATGCGATTGCAATGAATGGTTCGAATGAATGCACAGCATCTCAACTCTAATATCATTTCTTTTCTTACTTTATCTAAAGGCTCTTCTTTTTGTAACATTCCTTAAAAGATATTAGTTTTTCAAATAAAAATCGTTAAGTTTAGTGAAAATGTGGACAAAAAAGTAAAATGTATTGAATTGGAAATCATTAAAATTTCAAATCATCTCTCATTAAATCGATTCTTAGAGACCATTAAAATTGTTAGTAAACACTTGAATTCTCTCTAATTTTATAATTATAACATTAGTTTAGAATAAACCTGCAATTATTTGGTGTAATTTTTTTGACAGAAAATCCCAAAATGAGTCATTCAGCTCTTCCTCTGCTCATAAGGGAAGTGTCGCATCATATTTGAGCTCATTTTGGGTCTGGAATTGAGGAAATTTTTTCATCGTTACAGTCGACTGATTTTAGCTGAATTTCACTGCTCTGTCTGTATATCGATCTCAGGCCTCATAACTGAATGGCTGTAAGGCTTACACAACTGTTCTCTATTCCGATGGCACCTAAACGAGTGTTGGGAAGAGTTAGTGTTAACTCTATATTACACAACACTCTATACTCAGATATTCAATGCATCGAAAAGAGCTTTATTTCGAGTCATATATATTTGACTTCTTGTGAGTAACTGTTAAACGAAGAGAAAAGTTGCCGACGTTTGCACAGGTTTCCAACCATTATGTGTTAGCAAAAGAGGTTTATTCAAGTTATTGCCATTTTTCCTCTCCAATGCATTTTCACGCAAACGCTCACAAATTCGAGGGTTTCTCTAAATTAATTCTGTGCCCAAAAATATTATGTCATTTGAAGACAACTAAATATGAAATTAACTCATTTTTAAACAAAAAAAACATTTATTTAAATGGATTTATGGAAACCACAAAAAATACTACTTTTAATAGTTTTTTTGACGATTTCATTGTGAGCTCTGAAAATATGATTTTCTTTTACTTAAAGTAAAATTTTCATACATTTCAATGATTTATACAAAGACTTACTTTGTATGAAAATGAAGCAAATAATAGTCTCCGGTAATCCAATAAAGCCTTACATTTGCTGCACAATTGTTTTTATTATTATTATGCAAAAGAAGTCTCAACTCATCTTCAAATACAACTGAATATATCTACCGTTGGATGTGTTGCTTGAGTTGGCCTAAAGCTGGTGCTCTTGTATTAACCACTATTGACTACCAACTGAATGTTAAGCTCAGCCTAAAATCCAGTTTCTCTGTCTAACAGAAGAGACGTTTACTGAGAAGCGCTTTTCTTATTACACCAAATCATTGATGCATAGACTCGATTTGCATACAATCCTGTAATTTAAAAATTAAAAAAATCCTTTTTTAACACAAATAGTGAATATAATAGACGTGCCATTTGTCAAGTTTTAAGATAATGTACTAAACTTTTTAAAGTAAAGAATATTCGTTAAATCGGGCGAACATGAAATGTAGGTCTCAGAAGTGATAATTGAACGCCATTTATAAGTATTAAAAGTTAAAAAACGTTAGTTTGCATTTTGGCCACCGATCTGTTCAACACTATATTAGACTAAATAAACTGAGGAAAAGAATAGATTAAAAATCGATTTCTCGCTTATTCTGCATTAAAAACTACTGACGACTTACCAGAAAACACTTTTTAATGGAATTTATGAATTGAATATTGCTTTAACTCTTAGATATAACTCCTGCTGTTCTCTCTGTGCCATAACTTTAATAGACAACACATCTTTTTGATAAACCACACCAGAGATTGATTGCTCCCATTTTTTGCTCGTCTTTTATAGACTTTTTTTGCCTTTTCCTCAGAGTTAGTAACAAAAACTTATTAGTGTTCTTCTGACTTGACTTTACTCTTACTCTGTTTTTTCGGTGAATAAATTGACCGCAAATATGTTTTGTGATTCCGACGAATAATTTTCAATAAAATAAGTGTTTGAGTTAAGAAAAATGATTTCTTCTAAGAATTGCTTGAATAATATCCAGAGTTAAAGATGTTTTTGGGAGGAATGGTGTATATCAAGGCTAACATCAAAGATGAATACTATGAAACGTGATGTGGATTAAAGCAAAATGTTTGGCTCTAATCTAATTACTTCTAAACAACATATGCGACACAATGTTATTACTTATAACTTAATAATAATAATATCATATAAAATGTATGCAAACTCTGAATGCAATCGCAAAATGACTTATATTTTATGTAATGCTCTTTAAATAGATTACTTTATTCCTGTTTTTACTGCAATTCTTAATAAATTTGCTTCAATTATATTCTTCCTCTTTTTGTCAAATGAATAGTAGGCCTCAGAATGACTACTAATCTGTTCTAACTTTTGAGTACCGAATTATAAAAGAAGAAAATGATTTTTGCATTCATTTCATTCTTTAAATTACTTTCCCTTTTGTTCTCCAGTTTTATATTCAGTCGAAACAAAAGTCTAATTTTCTTGAGTGCAGTCTTGACTCCAATCATTAGCGATTGAATCTTTCATTTGTGATATTATTACTGCCTTTTTGTCTTCAGCGCTACAAATAACAGCCTTTCGTTCATGAATTTCCGTTCAGTCATAACAATAATAATAATATAAGTGAATAAAAGATTGATTGTCTTCATATCGTTCTCTCCTCACAAATATTTACCTCCAATTCGTTGATTTCCAAAATATTTTTGCTCCGCTTTTCAATATAAATATACTCGAAATAAATTCATATATATTTCTCTCCTTTTATTTATTGATTTGCTTTTAATGAATTCGTTGACATTTTTTCAGTTCATTGAATTAATTACAAGACATGACATTAATTGAATTTTTAGTCCAATTGTCAGACTTTATGCGATTTACAACATTTTATTTTACAATTTTGATGTTTGCAAGTATTTTCTCTTTTTTCAAAAAACAAGATAAATTCATTTTGTTGTCTGACAGCAAAGGATTTCAAAAATCAAAACTCAAGTCATCTGTTTATTCCTATTATTTCGTATAAATTTGTTTGCAAACAAAGAACTCTTTTCTATTAACTTTTTTTTGGTTTTTTTTTTTCATTTTAGTTATTTAGAGGCAAAAATAAATTGAATTTTAAGCCTTTTATCGTTAAGAAAGTCTTTTCTTATTATTTAAATATTAATATAAAATATTTTAAGATTCAGTTTTGAATTTAAGAAATAAATGAATACAACTCTAATGTGTTGGCAAACTATCCCCTAATAAATATATGACACAATGAATGAAAAAAATAGAAGTGATTTTCGGGTATTTCTCTTCGGTTATCAAAGTATTCGTTGATCTCTTCTAACTAATATATGTCCGCACATTATATGTGTATCCGACAATTTTTTTGTTTCTTTATTTCTACTAACGTTTAATGTTTTGCTTCAGTTTTATACCTTTTTATGCTTTCGATGTTTTCAAGAGTTAAGCACTAAAAGGATGAGATGGTTGTGCCAGAAATGTATGTTTTAGATGACGAGACAGATGTTTACTACTACTGAATCCAATACAGTCTTTCCATTGGATTTATTCTTCACAAATAGTGATGTCTTATTGTCGCACAAATGATTCGATAGAAGTCTGTCATAACAAGGGATAGACAGCGTCATAGCCTTACAAAATGTTCACGAAATTAGCTGTCGACCAGAATAACGTCTTTCTTCTAAATGTCTGTTTCAATGAGAAATTGACTTTAAAACAATTCTTTTAAATTAATCCGAGAAAAAATCATTGTTTCTGTTTGTCATTTGTTCTGTTCATCAGTTCGTGTTTTAGTCTATTGTCATGTGTTTGTTGTGTCGCTTAAACCTTAAATTATGGCAATTGTTTTGATGAGAACTGAACGTCACTATAAATAGGAGTTGTGTTATGAATACAAAACTTTTTAAACAAAACTGCAATACATTTGTGTCTTACTTTCAAACTCTCCTATATATTAAAAGCCAAATGCACTGCCTTTCTCTAAATGATGGAAACAGAGAGAAGGAGAGGGAGGGAGAGAGAGAAATCGATTTTTGAAGTAATATCTTTGCCCTAAACAGCCCTAACAGCCATCGAAGCCATTGTTCTGTCCCCTCAAACATATAAAGGAAAGCAATCTTTATCTTTGCGATGCTTTCAATGCTTTCCATAGACTGTAGTTCTCCTTAACTTTATCTCTGGTTTTCATTGACGTTAGGAATTGTGTGTTATATTACTTTAGAGTTACGACTTTACGACTTTATTTCTCTCAATTTTTCAAACTTAATTTCGTCAATCGATTTGAACGACATTTTTTGTGTCTCCTTTTCCTGTTTCCCAATTAATATAAAAATGTCTTTTAGTTAATCCGAAAAACGATTGAATTAAGAATAAGTCAAAAATAAAAAATTGTGTTTCACTAAAGATTTGAGAAAATCTATTGATTTAATGCAATTTTGTTGTCTCTTCTTATTCTTAATTCAATTATATTTAGCTCTTTGAGTCTTGCAATGATCGATACCAAGAGTTCCTCTTTAATAGACTATTCGTTTACAAATCAGCTTAATTTATTGTACAAGATGTCATTGGATATCCTTGGCCATCTCTTATAACAATTGTTTTCTTTATTCTCTTAGAAATGATTAATTTGTTTACAAATCTTCGGCTATAAAAGAATGTGTTGAATATTGTAAAAGAAGTAGCATGTTCATCTTTCACATTATAAACTTTTACATTATTTCGGAAAAGACTTATCGATTAACTTTTATAACTCTCTTATAATTCATTGCTTTTCTCTGTTTTTTCTTATTTTGATTTATATTTCGGTCAAATATTTGCTTTAAAAACAATTAATATTTTAAATTTTAATCTTTGAAATTGAATTTACGACCTTTTCTTACATCAAATGAAAGGCTTTGAAATGAAAATTTTGTCAATTATTTAGACTAAACTTTACTGAAGGCATCCTTTCATTTATCCTTTCGATCGTTCAAATGATTTCCTTAAAGAAAAAATGGAAATTTTATATAATATCAACCATTAATCGAATGAAAGACTCAAAAATAAATGCATAAAATATTTAAATTACTTTAAATGATAAAGGATTCGATACCATCACAACTCAGGAATATTACCATTCCTTTCAAACCTTATTCTGTGCTTATCTTTGAGTTTTCCAATTAAACATTTACTGAATTTTTCTTCGATTGAATATATTTTTTTTATAAAACCATTTCCATTGGTATTGATATGCAAATCAATGATAAAACTGCCATCAATTGCATGACTTGAGGTTTAAAAGTAGTCAAATGTGACAATATTTTTGATCGAATTTCAAACCAGTCTTTCATTTAAAAGATTAAAATACGAAAGTTTTCAGAGAAAAATAAAATGAATGAGAAGTTGAGTCAAACAATATTTGTCATCAAAAGTAGAGTTTATTTAGGATTAAATATAATATTAGTTGACGTCAACATTAATTTATAGTTAGCCGACGACACAATTATTGCAATCACTTCACTGAAATCATGTCTCAACTTTCATATCGTAAGCCCTTTATTGTGTTTACGATATTATTATTATTATTAAAGTAAACTTCAGTCCAATTTCGACATTTGGCTCAAATTTGGCTCAAATTTAATTTCTTTGTGTATTCTTTCAATTTACAGATCGACTCGTTATCATTGGAGCCAAACAATGTGGTCAGTTGTGTCTCCAAAGGAAAATCAGAGGTATGCCTCCCATTGCTGTCAAAAAATGATTAAATGTTTTGAATACCTTTCCTTTTGTTATCAATAGCTTTATGACTGCAGAAATCATATTCGAGTGATTCAACCCATAGGAAGTGATAGCAATAAGTTATATATTTGTGGTACTAATGCTCACAACCCTAAAGACTGGGTTATTAATGTAAGTATTAATGCTGTTCTCATATCTCTTTGCATTAACCAAATCGATGTAAAGAAATACATTTTGTGATAAATCGCAGTATTTTTCTTTTCATTAATAATATTTAGATAAACTTAAGACAACTTTTATTCTATAATTTATAGACTTTTTTCTAATAATGAGCTCTTATTATAAATTACATTAAATTTCAGGCAAATCTTTCGCTATTATCTCCTCACGAGTCGTTTCCTGGAATCGGCACCGGTATAGCTAAATGTCCTTTCGATCCAGAGGACAACGCAACTGCTACGTGGGTCGGTTAGTATCAACACCAGTATTAACATTGCCTTCATCTACAATCAAATCAAATACCATTAGGTTTAGGCAAAGCTTACAAACATATACTTAAGACACGGCTCTAAATAAATGGACGCAAAAAATGTTGAAAATATTGAGTCATTCTTTGCCTTCACTTCTTTCACAGTTTTTTAAGCTTTTAAGTTAATAAATAGATTTAAATAAATGTCTTGACTTCCAAACAGTTTGATTGCCTAAAACGCCATCAAATTTAAGTGAAATGTCAGCAAATATTTACCATCGATTCACGAATGCATAAAATGTTTTAACAACTTTTTAAAAACATTCAATTTTAGTATTCAACACATTTACTGGTTTTTTAAACGATAACTAAAGAAAATGATCCCACAATTAACGGTTTGCTTAAGGATAGCATCCCTTTCCTATCAATCAAATGAAGTCAACTTTTTTTCCTGAATATCCGTAAAGTCTATAAAATCTACAAAATCTTTAACTAAAGATATATTCCTTTCATTCGTAATAACTGATGACCAGTGGTTTCAGTTTTAAAGTAAACCCAAAGCTCTTAAGATAGAGTTTAAACTCAAAGTAAATATCAAAGAGAAAGGCATCAAATTCTTGAAAAATTGTTTTTTTCGATTTTTTGAATGAACTGTAAATTGGAAGTCAGACACAAACTATAGGGAACTTCGATTCGAAACGTTAGTCTTCACTAACAATTGTAAGAATCCGATAGTTTTTTATATAATCGAAGTATGGATGGACTCAATTCTGTAGTTTTTTCTCGTTTCTCAACTCGTTTCACACAATCATTAGGAAAGTCGATAAAAGACCAGAAACACATCGAATACTAATGTATTGCTTATTTGATGTACTCTTTCTTTACAATACTTTGTTAACCATATCTTTGATACTATTATAGTGAATAAGTTTAGCCGTAAATTCGTTCGACTCATAGAATAAATTTGATTTTTTATCAAAAGTCTTCTCAGTATATAAAGTATACGATTGTATATACTTTATATATAGATTCGATTTTCTAGCCCTCCATTTATATCTCTGGGAGGAGAGGGCGCCGGGAGGGGACATATGTTGAGGGGTAGGGGTATTGTTGATTATATATCTGTCGGCTTTTCTCCTAAAAGAAATTCTTTAGAGTTTACAAGTTTTAAGAAATGAAAATCGGAACGAGTTTTGCGATAATTGGTTTTAATTTAAATGGTGTAAAGAAGACGAATAAATGACTTAATTTGCAATAATTGTTTGCCTAAAGGTATTGTCATCATTGAAATGGTTTCCAATCGAAGCCTTGTTTATAATTCAGATGATTGAATCAATTTTGAACATTGAATTCATTAGAAGTGATAAATAAATGCAATAAAACCTGAATTAAGTTTATGTTTAGTTATTTCGGAGAAAAGATTCAACAAATTTATCATTAAATACAAAGAAAAGAAAATATATTCTGTTCGACGATATATGAGATGCCATTCCTTTTGAGTCGAAAATATTCTTTTGACAGAAATTCCTTTCATTGCTTTTTATTGAATTATTTGATATTTTTGCAGAACATGGAAACCCCGACGGTTTGCCCGGACTCTACAGTGGATCTGTTGCTGAATTCACAAAAGCCGATACCGTTATTTTTAGGACAGATTTATATAATTTGACGACCGGTCAAAAAGTACAGCCATTCAAAAGAACTGTCAAATATGACTCTAAATGGCTCGACAGTCAGTTAACACAAATCATAACATATTTCATACATTTATTAATTTGTGTTTTCCTTTTGATAACAGAACCCAATTTTGTCGGTTCGTTCGATATCGGAGAATATGTTTATTTCTTCTTCAGGGAAAGTGCTGTTGAGTATATAAATTGTGGTAAAAACATCTACTCTCGGGTCGCCCGCGTTTGCAAAGTAGGCGTTCAATCATTGCATTGAAATGATTTTCATTTTTCATTTTAAAAAATTATTTCTGATCTGAAAAACTAATTGAACTCTCAATTGACTGATAGCGCGATACCGGCGGTAAAAACATTCTCAATAAAAATTGGGCCTCTTTTCTGAAGGCAAGACTCAACTGTTCGATTCCCGGAGAGTTTCCCTTTTATTTCAACGAAATTCGTAAGAAATTATTGAATCGATTTTATAAATTCTGTTTTCAATAATAATTGGTTTCAAACAAATAGAAAGCATTTATAAACATCCGGACGACAACCGAAAATTCTATGCAGTCTTTTCGACTTCAACTAATGGTCTGATCGGTTCAGCCATTTGTACGTTTGATCTCAACAAAATAGAAGAAGTCTTTTTGGGTAAATTCAAAGAACAGTCCACATCTTCGAGTGCATGGCTGCCGGTCCTCACCAGCAAAGTTCCAGAACCGCGTCCGGGAACTTGTGTTAACGATACACAAGTATTACCCGACTCAGTGCTCAATTTTATTCGCGGTCATCCGCTCATGGATTCAGCCGTCGCTCACGACAACGGAAAACCCGTCTTTTATAAACGCGATATCATTTTCACGCGAATAGTTGTCGACAGACTAGAAGTCGATGGAATCGAATATAACGTATATTTTGCCGGAACCAACTTAGGAATGGTCTATAAAGTGGTCGAGTGGTACGACCGCTCCGGTGAGGTCCATTCAAATCTGGTCGATGTCTTTGAAGCCACAGTTCCCGAACCCGTCAGAGCGATGGAAATATCGGGAAAACATAAATCGCTTTACGTCGCCTCTGATTCAGTGGTCCGACAGTTTGATCTTCTCATGTGTAGAGCCAGACATGAAAACTGTGTGCGTTGTATTCAAGACCCTTACTGTGGATGGGAAAGGGATCATTCAGAGTGTAAACCATATGTCATTGGGTGAGGCCTTCCATTCGTTTCTTATGATTATTTATTCTAATGATTTATTTTATATGAAAGTCTAATGCAAGACATAACAAACGCCACTCCCGGCATATGTGACAACACTATCAAACAAAAGCAAATCAAAGCCAATTGGGGGCAAAGTATTCATTTATTCTGTCCCATACATATACCCGACGTTGAAAGTATTATCACAACTGAGGGACCAATTAAATGGTTCTATTATCGAAGTGAGAGGTCCAGTGGTTATGAAGTATTCCCCCGAAGGGATAAATTTGTACAAACTTCAGATCACGGGCTCGTCATTATTGGCATTAGTGACCGCGAAAATGGTCGCTATGATTGTAAATTAGGCACAAATACTCTCTACTCCTACACCATAACAGTCGATGCGAGTGAGTGTTCATTGAAATTCTCATTTCATTAATTATTTTAAATAATTAAATGAATTAATGAAAACAATGTATTTTCAGAGACCTGTAACGCTCCCACAGAAGCAGAATATCGTAAAGTCTACTCTGACTGGTGTCATGAGTTTGAGAAATATAAACAAGCAATGAAGGCGTGGCAGGTCAAACAAACGGTGACCACAAATCACTTAATTGCTTCAAATTCTTATCTTTATTTTTTTTTCATAAAGAAATGCCAAACAAGTCATCCGAACGAAGTGTCGAATTCGAGTCCAGTCTCGTGAGCACTGGTAGCCAACAACTGATCCAATGGCAGTCTATTTATCCTGAATTTGTGCTCAAATCTGGTCATAACTCACACATCAGTTCTCGATATTTAAACTCGTTTTTGGATGAAATTATTTTATTTGAAAAAAGCTGTGATATCTATGATATGATATATGATATGATATATTCGTTTTAAGATTCGACCTCTCAATCGACTAAAAAGAGATGACTTTTGTATAATAACCAAAGAATAGCTAAATATTGACTGTTTTTAGTGAAAGGCAATACTTTTATTGAATTCGATGTCAGAACCGAACAGAAGTGGAAAACTAATAATAGAAATGTGTTATTAATTGTGAATATCGTGTAATATATGATCCAATCCTTCATCAAATGTTTCCCCCATTATATCAAACTTTTTACACAAATTAATGTGAAATCCAATGTTTGGATGGTTTGGAAAACTGTTCGACACAATTGCAAATCGAGAACAAAGTTTTCAATTCATTCATCACATCATTAAAAGAGTGCCATCACTTCACTATTCAATCGGAAAATTGAAAGTTTATATTAAATAAGGAAAAGACGACTCTATTAACAAATTATTAATAATTTTGTCGAAACCGAAACCGAAGCCAAACTTCGATCGCATTTATATCTGATATGCAATCAAACGAAAAGCAAATGAGAAGCAAAAGAGATGCCAAACAATCATCAAAAGCGAAATGAAATATCTTTTATCTCTCCTTAACTGTGATTTACATAAAATATCTTTTTATTCCCAAAAGTCTAGTTCTCATCCATTCGTGTTTTAGTTCACAAAATTATTAATTTTAAAAATTTATTTATTGATAAAATACTTAATAATAAAAGCAAAAACAGTTTCCAAATATTGATTTCCTGCCAAATAGTGTACAGATTTTCTTACAATCACTAAATCTAATTGTGTTTTATGTAAAAATTAAATAAATTAAAAATTTATTAAATTATTTTATGTTTTATTTAATGACTTCTTTTGGTTAATTAGAGAAACCTTTAAAGAGAAAAATATTCTGAGCTGTGCCTCAACTCTAATCGTGAACTAATAAATCAACAAATGTTGGGCTAATTTAAAGTCGGAATTCGTTAGAGAGTCCGCCCTTTAAACAGGAATATCGACTTAATGAAGATGTGATGATATTAGTTAACCATTCAATAGTTGCCCTAAACATCGGTCCCGGATTTCCACTATTGTCTCATATAATGTGTTTAAGGAATCAGAAATTATTAATATTTATTAAGTTATAAAGAGTTAGATTTTAATTTATTTTAAATATAAAATTAATTAAATCTTATGATAGGAATTTTTGATGATCGCCCTTGCTTATATTAACAAAAAATGATTTCATCAAGCAAATAAGTCCAATACTAAAATGTGATTCACACTATGAATTTAATAGTAGAGATGAATAGAATTTATTTACACTTTGATAGTCATGACTCATGATTTATAAATTATAACTTTTGGTCTGTATTTTTGAACTATAATAATGATTTGAACCGACAAACGCTGAATTTATATGTAAGCTTAACATAGTTTGCTTAATGATTAGTACGTTGTACTTTTAAATGACTCTATTCTATTTTATAAGTAATTTTTCAAGATATGAATAAATAACCCTGATTAATTATTGACATATATTTATGAAAGCTCTGAAACAATGTTTCAAAGATTAACGTGATTTAGAAAGTGAACCCAAAATTGGTAACAAATATAAGTTTATTTAAAATTTCAAAACATTATTTTCTTCAATAAATGAGCATGTTCCTTTCAAAGCTTGGCATATATAATATTCCTACTTTTAACCTTTATTTTGTAAAAATCAGTATATAAATAGGTTTTCTTTAGATAATGTATACTATGATTCAAAAATATGACTAAATTTTCACCGATAGAATCAGTTGATATCGAGGGATAGTTTTGAAAATGAGTTGTAAACTTGCTCGTTTTAAGTCATAATTTCAGTGTTTTTAACCCTTAAAAATAGAGTCTTTGGTAATGAATAAGTTTCAGTTTATAAACCCTTTTGAAGAGATGTTAATGAGTCAACTTTTGAGCCTTTATTTTTTGATCAAAACATTTGACTATTTTAGTCATTTTCAATAAATTTAATTAAAAAATGTGTGGATTTGATGTCAACCGATTTCCTTATTTAAGTCGAAGCGATCGAAATAACCTGATTTGTGGTATTTGTCACAAAGTCTTCAATAATGCCATCAATGGTGAGTGTCGGCACTCGTTTTGCAAACAATGCCTTCAGAAATGGATTAAAAGTAATCATAAGGAATGTCCCAAATGTGGACAAAAATTTAAGAAAAGAAGAATTACTGAGGAGAGACTCAATTGGATAGTAATCGACAGCTATTTTTTCAGACCTGACTTCACAGCCAACGGACAAATCAGTGATTTGTTAATTAAATGTATTTATGAAAGTAATGGATGTAAAGACCTTAGAAAGTTGGAGTGGTTGGCACACCATCAGGCGATCTGTAATTATAGGACTTATCGATATATTCCGTATTTGAAGAATAAATTGAATGAAATGGAAAATAAAATCAAAAGACTGAGGAATGAAAGGAATGAATTCAAAATGAAATTTGAGAGAACTCTACAAAAGTTAAAAGAGTCTGAAGACCAGAAACAAACTGACCGACGGATACAACATAAGGATAAGACACCAGAAGAACGAACCGAAAAAATTAGAAGTTATATCCGGAGAACATTTGTTAATGAAAATAAAGACAACATTAAGAAAGAAGAAGTTCTGGTCTCTGATTGAATTAATTAATACTTAATTTAATTTTAATATATTTATATTACAGTTAAACCTCTCAATAGTGAACGCCTCGGGACGGGAAATTTCGTTCACTAATCAGAGGGTTTCACTATTGGGAGGTTAAGTTTACATGAGTTTCAATGGGAATAAAATTTCAATAAAATTAGATATTTTGCTTTAAAATGAGCTTAATTTTTGTAATTTCAGATAAGTTACAAAATTTTTATCTAAATAATAAGAATAACATTTTAGGCAATACTTTCAATTTGGAACATTAGCAAAATGAGCAAGGATAAGACAAAGTACTTTTCTCAAAATAAAGCAAATAATTTCTATTTTCAAATTCAATGTTTTTGGGATTTTTTGTGTTAAAAGTATGAGAATCACAAACAAAACATGAAATTTGATTTGACCCACAATTCCTGAAAATAACACTATTTATACCTCAGTCTCTACTTTGCTATTACTTTAGAAAAGTTGGCTCAGAGTCAGAGCTCTCCTTCTGGTTCTTTGACTCAATCCAAAGCTCTTGTGTTAAATGTCTTTACATAATATTGTAAATAATGTTAATCTCTATCGGAGTACAACATTTGACTCAATGTTTATCACAAAAATTCTCAGTTCTATTGCAATAAGACATGAGTTGTGAACAACTAATTTCACGCGTCTTTAATTCCTGAGCCTCTCATTTGTTTAATCGATAAAATCAATAACGTTTTGAAGTCTATCGTTAATAATAAATTGCAAAACAATTAATTGATTCAAATATTTTTATCAAAGAATTGAATAAATATAATGATTTATAAATCATTTGTTTTGTTAATTAAATATAAAGATTTAAAACATTAAACGATTATTTAAACTCAAGAATTGATTAATTTCTACCAAAGAATAAAAGTTTGGTTTCACCACTGATTTGTTGATATTTCAGTTCCAATTCATTACTCTTTCACTGTTTTTTCAAATAATTGAATTTAAAAACAAATTCTTTACTCTTTTGTATTAAAAAGTGCTTCGAGTCTTCTAATGATTGACAGTTATATTCAAACAAAAATCAGTTAAACCCAAGAGTTATGAGTGAAGTGTTTCACAGAAAAAATCTAATAAAACGTATTATTCACTAATAAATTGATGCGAGTCTTTGACAGAAATAAAAAGAGACTAAAATTATTGTTCAAAACTAATAAAGTTTATGTGAAGAGCTGTCAAATGTGCACTAATTTGAGTTTTCCTTTGGAAGACTTTCAATTCGATAAATTAGGTCTGAGTTTTAAAATTGTTTATTGAATTTCTTTTTAATGTTTTATTATATAATCAAAAAATGTTTTATGTCGTTTGCAATGAGTTATGAATAATAGGTTTTTCTCTATCCATATGTCATTTAGTGGATGTTCCGCCACCGCCTTTCACTCAACCACAGCTCATTCAAGAAGAAGAGACCGCCAGATCATTACCCAGGTTTTAAACTTATGTACAAATCACTTTTTGCTTGTTTACATTCAAATATAACTATTAAATGTATTTAAGAATTACTTTAAAAGCATTTTTTTATCAGAAAAATTTATCATGCTCATTTTCTCTATGAAAATAGATAATATCTTATCTTTGAATTAACGAATGCAGAATAAATGAAATAAGAAACTTGGTAAAAATAAAATTGTGCATGTAATCAATATCATGTTAACAATTTTGACAGCATTGAATAATTAGAGGAAAATTTTCTTGCTGACATCATATTTAATTTTGTTCTTGCAACTTTTTTTGCTTATTAAATATTTCCAGATTTAGAGATAATCCTTGAAAAGCAAAGAAAGTGTGATTTGTTGCTCCAAATTCTTTAATATTATTAACACAAATAAATCATTTTTGTATTGATTTGGTTGAGTGAAAGACTTTTAAAATAATCAAAATAAACGATAAAACATAAACACATTTATAGAACTCGACATCTTTTTTATGTCTGTAAGAAAAGCTTAAGAGAAGGGATTTTTCTGCTGTCGTTTAAAAATGTTTGACAGAAAATATTTAAGAAATTAAAGGATTTTTAAGAATTAAAAAAAACTAATAATTTGTTCCAACAGTTAATCTATTTTTCTTAAGAACGAAGTTTTGAAATTCAATTACTATTTTTTACACCAAATATTAATTAAAATATTTTGCATAACTTCTGAGTCTAATAAAAATCTGATGAATTGCACTTCTTTTTTGATTAACACTATTTTCATGTGTTAATGGCATCGAACAGTTCGACCGAAATCAGTGAATCGGAAGCGCGTCAGGCCTTACTTAAGCACATATCCAGCCGTTGCTGTTATGGTAAAGGAGTCGCCAAAGACATGTCAATCATCAAAATAGAACATATGTGTGCTTTTCATGTAAGTATAACCGACTTTTTTCTGAGTTAATTATACTTTTGAAAGAAAAACTTATGTTAAATAACATAACATTCGAGAGATCTCTCACTAATTGAATAGAAAGACAACTCTGAACTCATTCATAGACTCAACGAAAATACAACTAGATATATAAATAAAATATTAATTCCATTACATTATGACTTCTCTCCTCTTCATCTCTGAATAATTACAGCCAAAATCTTTACATATTTTTCGGGTATTTTTCCTTTTTCTAATCTAAACATCATTTTCCACACAACTATTATAGAGAACAGAATAAACAAAACGGCTTTTGAATAAATTTTATTTATTCATAACTCATTTAAATTTGGTTTCAAAAAATAAATATAAGAAAACTGTTTATACTTTATATTGAAGTTTAGATTATTATCATTAATAGCGTTAAACAATTCAAAATTAAAGACATTTTACACATAATTTAGGAATTATTTGAACTATTAATGGATATAAAGAACAGAATATTTATCCAATAGAGACAAGAATCTCAAAGTCTTATCTATTCATTCATTTGTTTGAAATGAATTTTGATGTTTACTCAACAGTGAAATAGCATTTAGTTTAAGGGAAAGTCATCCCAACTCTTTTGATAATGTTTTCTGCACAGCGTTTGGCACGAATTCTCTTATCATTTGCCAAATCTTTATATCTTATTTCAACAGTAATTGATTGGATTTCTCACAAAATTAGATAAAATAAAACTCGAAAAATAGTTAAAAAACTTAATTTTCTTTTTAGTTAAATTAGTGCCAATAGAAGACACTTTCAATAAGGAAATGTTATTTAATTAATTAGTTGTTTTTATGCTGAGTAACCAATTTATATATTTAATGAAAATATTCATTAATTTAGTATTCATTGGAGACTTACACTGAGAAGAGACAAATTTGTTGGTCATTTGAGCCCTATTTAGGCGGTGCTCTCGAGGCCGGCGTCAGAACTGAGACACCAAATATATGGGAAATTATCGCAAAACCGAGCGCTATGTTTCAAAACCACGTCTCACAGATGGAAGTACCGAATACGGCCACTCTTAGGATGTGCCACTCGTGTGGTGGAGTCGGCAGAAAGAGATGTCTATCCTGTAGTGGAAACGGATGGGTATTCAATATAAACTATTATTAACAAATTATAATTAAAATTATTTATAAATTGAAAGGAGTCGTGCTTTTCATGTCATGGCGACGGACATAAGCCTAGTTTTAATAATGGAGGAGAAAGAGAGCGCTGCTGGAAGTGTATGGGCAGTGGACGGCTCCGGTGTTGGAAATGTAATGGGGACGGAAGGACACAATGTCAGACCTGCACCGGAACGGGTCAACTAAAAAGTTTCATTCGACTAATGATAAGCTGGTAATCATTGTTTTGTTGTAATTCAATTCAAAGCACATTCAGAGCACATCCCATAAAAAGTCTAATATTGTTTGCGACTATAACTTTGAGAGTGCAATGAATTTAATTTCAGAAAACATTGTGTACTCTCCATATGAAAACCTGAGTCCAATGTTAGGACTTTTGGCAATCATTTGGTTTAATGATAGAAATGCGACCATTATTTCAATGTTTGGTAACGTTTTTCATCAGAAGAATAGACTCACAGATCAGTTGAAATAACATTTGCTGATAATATCCCACTTATTATAGGACTGAAACTCGATTTAATGAATTCAATACAAAACTCATTATTAGAGATGACTCTTAGAATAGACATTAAGTTATGAATTGAGTCCAATCTCTCATTTCGTTAATATTTTCATCGAATATCCAAAAGTCAGTTATAAATAGATTTTTGGGAGTAATTCATCCAATTATTCCACCATTTATTGATTCATTTGTGGCATTCATTTGTGACATTCACTTCATTAAAGTGTTTAGTATTTGTTTTCGTATTTCATGTGATATTCAATATTATAGACGATTATCGACAACATTACGACTCTTTTAATTTAGACTTAAAATGAGTATTAAATGTAAACTAAAATAGAGTTCAAACACTTTGTATTACGAATGTAATTCATATCACGTCCTAAGAGTGCAATCATTTTGAGGACAGAATTAGAAAAATTCTGAAATGAATAAAACTGATAATCGTTTGGAGAATAATAACAATTAAAGTATAATTTTATGTGAAATGAATTACTTTTAGGTCAAACCATTGCGACGACTATATTGTAGACAACGCTTCGATTTCAGTGCCTGACAACCAGATTAGAACAGTTACTGGAGAAGTTGTCTTCGAAGAGGAACACCCCAGGGTAAGCCATATTTATTGATTTAAGAT
>JAQFZL010000094.1:0-24127 GCA_034695685.1 Galumna lanceata
TTGAAAAATACCTTTAAAACAAGCCATTTTAGCCTTAATTTCAATAAATATGTCAAAAATAAGACTTTTATTTCAAATTTTTTTTTTGAAAAATCATAAATTTTTAAAATAATTTGGTGAAACGTAATACCCCTCAATTTGCCATATCAGCTTATATCGATACATTTTTCATATTTAATCTTAACATGCTCATTTTTTAAAGCTTAAAACTTATATATCCATATAAATGCGGAACTAAGTTAATAAGTTATTAATAATAAGTTATTATTAATAACTGAACAGTTTTCTTTATAAGAGTGATTTGACCATCATAGTAATACAACGAATATGAATGGTTAACTATTCATTAATCAAATAACTAATAAAAGGCTTATTTCAAACTATACTAGGTGATGTTTAGGAATAGAAAATTAAAGGAAAATATATGTTATCTTATATAAACAGAAATGTATCTTGTTAAATTTTGAGAATATTATTATTTCTCACACAAAATAATAATATTCTAAAAATAAGATTTTAAATAACTCAAAGACGGAATAAAATAAATTAGTTTTGTGAAAATCATCTTGTGAATTAACTTATCTTGAAAATATTTTTGTAGTTTAAAAAATTCCATCATGGGACTTTTTATAAAATTCCATGAAAAGCGAAATATATATACATAATTAGTTTATATATATAAAATTCCGCTTATCATGGAATTTTATAAAAAAAGTCCTTTGATGGAATTTATTTATCTTATTTGGTCTTTGAGTTATTTAAAATCTAATTTTAAGAATCTTATTATTTTATATGAGAATTTATCTAAAAATTAACAATTATCATGATAAATTTCTATTTATACAAGACAACATATATATTTTCTTACACCATTTAGTTTCTGTGGAGATAAGCTCCAAAATACCGAAAACAGATTTGATCTATCTCATCTGGTTCAATAGTTTAAAGTTTAAACCCTTTCAAACAGCTTTACTTAATTTTGAAACTTTATTAGTGTAGTATAGGCTCTATAGAGACATCTGTTTAACAAATCAAAAACTAAATGCAAAGGTTTCGTAGAAAATATCAAAAGAACTCAATAGAGGGCGTAATATATTCTGTTATAAAACTTTCTTTCGGTTAAATGAAAATCTTTTTTTTATTAACAAAATTTTAAATAATAAGAAATATTTAATAAAATTGAATGAAATTTTGTTTTTATTTAATTAAATATTTTTGAATTTTATTGATTCACTTTTTCTTAATTTAAAGAATTGGTGTTTATTTGAAAGTTTGTGCTCACAATTGAAGGACAAATATATTACTTTTTATGGAATCAAATAATTGATTCATTCTTTGATTTGTATTTTTATAATTTCATTGAAACTATTGGAAAGTCTTTGATTTGAGGCATTAAATACAAAATTGAAAGTCGAAGTCAAGTATTGAATAGTTTGGAAAATAAGCAACACTTCAGCGAACAGTTGTTTAGTGAAGAGTTAGGAAACGAATAGTTATTAGAAATAATTATAGAGAAAGTCTTTCAATCAATTACTCAAATGATGTAAGACTTGTAATTTTGACCATTTTTGGGTTCACCACAAACTGATTTCATGTGAGGCCAATGAAACACAGAATCAAGTGTTGGCCTTAAGATGAAGACCACCCCTAAGCTAAAAGCTGTAGATTTAATACCTGAGGCTAACTATAATTGAAGAACAAATTGAGTTTAATAAACACAACATTTTGTATACAAAAGCGAATCCCAAACGGAATGCTCTGTAATTTGGTTTCCATACAATTCTGAGATTAACACAATTCTCGTATTTCATAGCCATTGCTATCTATTGTATTCAATGGAGGAATAGATAGAGAACGGGCAGAGTTTCTAAAATTCGCCTCAAATCACAACCAAATCGTGATTCAAAATTCCTGCGTCTCAGCTCTTCTCTGGTGCCGATACGTCTCCACTCAGTTCAGACTTAGTCCACACTTTATTTTAATTTTGTTTATAATAATTGTATAATAATTTCTGTGAAAAACATTTTCCCATTTGTTTTCTCATTGAATTCGTGAGAATTTTTCACAAAATTATTCGATTTAAGTGACAAAAATTCATTTCATTTTTTAATATCAACAGTCATATGAATCATAACTCGGATATCTTAAGGGCTATCAATATCTCATTGATTAACAAATATTGACAACAAATATTTGTATTTATATTTTATAATAACTCGACTATATTTTACTCATCCCTTCAAATAAGAGAAAATGTTAACAAAATATGTTTGAATTGAAATTTGATTTTTAAAAACTCATATTTCAAACATATTTTTTATTGATTTCAACCGAAATTCATTTGAATTAATCGAAATTATTGTAATTTAAAATAACTTAATATTATTTTAAGTTATTATTATCTAATTATTAAAAGAAAAACAATGAAATGATTAAAAACTATTAAAAGTTTGACTCAAAAGTAAAAATAAATTATGAATAAATCGATTAAATATAATTGAAAAATAAGTAATTAAATTCATTGAAAACAATGATGGGATTTATGTTGAATTATTGTAACTATTATTTAAACTAGCTTGTTTTAGACTTAAAGAGCAGAACCTATAGAGAAATACTGGTTTTAAGCGTGAGAAAGGAAACGAGAGAACTGCACAGGAAAATGGGAGAATCGTTAGTCTGAGCGCAAGTATATGTGCATTACTGTCGCTGTAATCATATAATAACAATAATCTTCATTGAGTTCAGTTAACCATGAAACATTTTTGGTTTAAATCATTAGCGATTTCAGTTTTGCAGGTAAACAAATGTGTGGTCCCAAAACCCATACATTGAGTACTTCATTTCCAATAGTTTTTATCTTTGGATACAATTCTAATTGAATTCTTTAAATATGTGCTAATTATCTATTCATTCAATAGTAATGAAGTCTTTCCTTTTCACAGAAATTACTTATTTTCAGTAAATTTTATTATTACTTCTTTTTGTTCGAAAAATTCAAAACCCATTGAAAGCATTGATTATTTCGGACAATAAGAGCATAATTTCACTCAATTGCCGTCAATGGCCTCAAAAACACTATTTATTCATTTTAATAATCAGAACCCCATTAAAACTGGAGATCAAGTCATAAAGTGAAGTATTGAGGGTCTAATTCGAGTGTTGGCTTCAATGGGAGTGACCATCAATGACTTTTCATTTGCAACTTTAGAATATTCTTTATGAGCATGCTACTTTTTTTGGATATAGTCACCAAAAATGTTAGTACTCTGCCATCAAAGGATGATTTATTGTCATTCTCTTCCTATTCCCCACTATTTCGACCTAAAAAAAATTTAAATAAAGAGTCGCCCAAAACACAGCACAACATATGAAATATCTTTGAATTCAACAAAACATTTGTGTCTCGCTTTTGAAATCTCCTTTTATAATAAAGGGGGGATTTTATCAATATTAACAATAATAAGAAAATTAACTAGCACATTTTACAGCACATTTTAGCACATTTTATAGCATATTTCAGCACATTTTAGTCAAACTCTAAATTTGTTGTCTCCAATCGATTCCAGATTTTTACTTATATTTTGTTTTGAATAAAGAAAATGTTTTGAGTTATTATCGAAAAGGCGTAAAGTTTTGTATTCTTTATTAACGTTGAAAGTATTCAAATGTATTGTCGATATTGACATCAATTGAGCGATACCTGACTTTCTTCAGTGTCATATCAATGAGTCTTATATTCAAAATTGAATTCACTGTCAGTTTATTTAAATTTTAATCTCCTTTTAGTTTATTTGTGGACATAATATACACAATAAAAGAATGGTTTTGCAAATAATACAAGTTTTGAATATAGAGTGGATTTAGTGATGTTTTTATTTAATCGTGTGTTCATTGATTGGAGTTAATGTCTTCGGACTGACTGACTATTGAAGTGTTGATAAAAAAAGTGTGAAATATTCGTGTTTTGTGAGCGTCAGATGAGATGATTAGATATGTGTTTGAGTATTGTTTTGGCTCTTATTTGCCTATTGTTGGCATATGTTTGCCATCATTTGAATGGTTAATCCGAAACAATAATTGCAATGATATTTGCAGAGTAGGTCTGGTTGTGCGGCACTCAATTAGCTAAAAACTCTTCAATTACGCGATATTTAAGTATATTTTAGTTTTTACTTTTAGAGTATTTTGTATGAACTAAATATCGCATTGAGACGGAAGTGCCAGCATTTACGGCACATAAATTATAAGACCCGGCCTTTCGTCAATGCCCTCAATCTCTTTAGTCAGTTGTTTCTTATCGAACGCCCTGTTCTACAGCCATACCAATGGTGGAGTCTAACCAACACTGCTATCAAACAAACGCAAAACTGCTTCTCTTATACACTTCTGAGACTAAGACTAGAGCACATCCACAGAAAGACATAGCTTTACAGCAGTAGAGCACAGTTTTCACTTCGCTGTAGAGCTCTCTATAGGTGAACATTTCATCTTATTTTTCACATTTTATGCAATTGTGTTGTGAACACAACTCAATACTTAACTATTCAATTGATATAATCAAAGGTAAACGTCTCTTATAAATAAGGCATCGAATCGTCGAATCGTTGCAATTATTTGTCGATTCAATCGATCGCTTCATTTGATAGACCGAAGTATAGATTATTTGTTATGCTTTCAAATAGCGGTTCTTTTTATCGTAATGTTCTCTACATTTACACCGAAAGCCCGAAGAATGACAAGAATAGCAACAGTAGAACAAATATCAATAATAAGTAGTGGTTAGTCATTACCGACACAACAAAACGAAAATGAAATACATATATATGTATATGAGTTATAAAGCACTGCATATATTACTTTTCAAAAACTGTCGTTTCTATCGATTACCATATTTTATAAACTGAAGTCAAAACGAATAAATTTTAGTATATTTTTCTACTTTTGTTTGAAATTTTGCCAAAATTTCGTCTATTCTTTAATTGATTTGAAACGTCGATCGTATGACTAATTTTTGGTAAACCATAAGGTTGTGGCAAATCATGTAAATGAGTGTCTCTCAGACCTCATTTGATTCACTTTTATATGAATGGATTGACTAATAATTATAAGTGAGTTCTGTTCTGACAGTTGTGTCGCTGCAAATGTCTAAAAGTGTGTTCCCATTGAATGCAGAAATGCGTCTAAAACTGATTGCTCTTCGATTCAATTCTAACTCTAACCGTTCATAGTATTCATCTCTGACTTCATCCTCATCTGAAGCCATATGAATGAGTTGGATATCCCGGTGCGGATTTCCCTATAAAAATGACTTCATTAGCCGAAGGTTGATCAGTAGGGGGTCGCGCCCTCCTCCTAATATGCTCTGTTGGCCTCAAAATTGGTTCAATATGTGATTCCCTCTCTTCGATGTTATGTCGAATCATTTTGTAGACCAAACCTTATTAGTGATACCAAACAACAAATTCTCAGAAAATGATTCCCCATTTCTTCAATAAAACCAATGATTACATAACTTTCTCTGTTTTCCTTTCTTTTTGTCGTTAATTGTTTTCAAAAGAGTCGTAAAATGTGAACAACACAACAATTTTGTTAATTTATTTGAATGTCAATCATTTATACATAACTAGAAATATCTCAACCAAAACGAACACCAATTCATAGATTGAGTCCTTAAGAAGCGTTCTAAAATTAAATATTTTTGATCATGCTAGTATAAACAAGGTTAAATTTTAATGAATAAAATATTATAAATTATAATTTCATGTTTTTCATGAAAAATGGAGTTCAGCTGAGTATCAGTGATATCAATGATAGCAATGATATCATTGATAAACAATTTAAATATTTATAAGAATTTATTTTCAAGAATAGATGAAAGGGAAACAGTGGTGAATGTATTCAATAATTTCAAAAGTTTCAAGTTCATTTAATTGAATAGAAGGCTCTAAATATTGACTTTCACTCAGACCTGCATTGAGAGGGCCTTTGAATGGGTTCAAGACTTTTTGATTTTTATATTCTTCGATCAATTTTTCTTTTTTTATCTCTTTCTATAACTTTTTTTGTATTGAATGTTATGTTTATATAGTATTTTGAAAAAGACGTGAATTTGTTTCTTTTGGCTCCTTTTCTGTTGATAAGTGTATATACGTTTTGATGACACAACGCTCTAAAATGTAGCGGAAGTTCAGATCTCTTCTTATATTTGAGGTAAAATAACTTTAAATCCCACGAAAAATATTGTCGATTGGAATGGTATTACTGAGCACTGGAATAGCAGTGCGTTCTTCAAGTTGTTTACGATGTGTACGCTTTGGTCGCATAAATCTAAAGCTCAGACAAAAGGACCCTTACTTTTGGTGCTTTACATTCTTTGAATAGAAAGTTGAGACCCGAGTTTGGGATATATTTCTAAATATATTTTGGGAACTCTCTCTGCGTGAGTTGTGACCCAAAGTCCCCAACAATACGACACCTGCGCTCAACTCTTACCTATTGTTAGGACTCTTACGCACAAATACGGCCAACCATTTATTCTTTGTCTCGTTATGTCTTGTGTTCTGAAAAATGCCTAAAACTTGGACAGACTGTTTGTCACAACCTCTGACACTTCACACCACTAACTCATTCTTTCTGTTAAATGGACACTATTTTACACGTATCTGATCTGGACTTCACACTCGACTTCACCCGTAAATCAAATTTTTGTCACAAAAATCAAATCGAGAAAAACATTTTTGACCGCTTCATACGATCCCAAACTAATTATCACTTTTTTCACTAAACACTCACTCTTTAGACCAAACTCTGAACCGACTAATGGTCTCAATTCTCATTCATTTCATCAATCGATGAATTTTTTCCTACGATTCAGGATTTGGAATATAACTGAACCAAAAATACTCTCAACGGGTGCTCTCATCGCACGTGTACTCAGTTTCAGTTTATTATCAAACGTGTGACCAATACTTCAGATCTGCATTAATGGATTCTCTCTCTCTCTCTCTCTCTCTCTCTCTCTCTCTCACGTGTTCTCTCACTTGTGTTCACTCGTGTCTATACTCTCTATCTGTGAATGTATTGTCTCTTTGATTCCCCAAATGATGGTTTGGTTGTTTGGCTCTTTGATCGATCGGTCCTTTTCTATGAGCCATCAAAAACACATGAACTGAGTCTGTCTATTGTGAGCCTCAGTTAACGTTCAATGTTTGAAGAATTGCTCTGAAGTTTTAAAAATGATGACAAAACATGTCTCTAATGCTCGACAGCTCGCAGGCAAACAACCACTGAATTCAGTTCAATGAAATATTTGCTTCCACTGAGTCTTCAAAAATATTTGGCCATAATTTTCTTTTGTCGGTTTGTCTTCTTTTTTGTTGCCTTTAATTTAAACTACTTTTATATCAAATGAATTGTCGATAACGTCTCTATCATAAACCCTATCCTTTTTTCAATGATAAGTAAAGTTCTTCGGATTAATTCAAAACATCACCAGAAAAAAATTGATTACTAACTAATGTAATATAAGCAATAATGAGCAAGGTTATTTTTAAAGTTGAAGGTTACGATCAAAAGTCATTATTTCATTATATTTCAATTAAGACAAACGTTTGAAAAAATATTAAATTAACTGAAAAATTGTTGGATTAAAGTCGAGGACTTTTAGCGATTGATTAGAACATAAATATGTGACGAAAACCAATAGATTGTAGGAAATCATAGACTCATATCAATCAATAATACAATCGATTTTCAAATACAAACTGAGAGCACAACTACTTGTCTGACAAATATAGCGAAGATAAATATATTTGTAAATTTTGGTCGCATTTTGAGTAAAATACACAAAACATTGCAATACCTGCAGTGTCTGGGATTAGCTCAAGTGTCGATCCGATGTGAGCCCCGCCGGTTCTGAGCTTTCTCTTCAAAAAAAGTATTTTCATTTGGAAGGAATTTTCAATTTCCAAATACATCACAAGCATTGCAAACATGGCTCAGATCGAGAGAACGGCACTCATTGTGTGAACGTTAATCCCCTCGAGAAGACTGAGATTGACGGCTCTGGAAATATGTGATAGTCTGATGACTGCACTGATGACTACTCCAGTTGTGCTGATTTTAATATAACTTCAAACTTATATAAAGCACATTAACATTCAATTCTCGTCAGTCCTTCAAATTAATTATTCTCAAAGAATACATACTTCCAACACATCTTCACTTATAATCATTCATTTGCACCAAATTTTATAAATTCCTGAATAAAAGACAGAATTCAAACAAAAATGTAGATATAATTCTATTCATTCAGAATTAGTTAACAATTCTTATGTTTATTGACTAAAATTTTGTGAATATCGTTATATCGTCGCAAAACATATTTGAGTTACAATTTCTTTAATCCATATCTAATGTAATAGTATTTCACTTGTATTTCAAATGATTTCCTCAATGTTTTTAATGGTTTAACTCTATTGCACTCAAATATGATATGAAATGAATTGCAATCCACGACTTGAAAGAGAGAGCCATTAGTCGAATATAGTGGGATATATTGAGTCCGTTTCTTCAGAATGTAATTCATTCTGTTTTGATCTGAGGTCCACTTCCTGTGTATCGGAAACATACGATTCTATTAGTAGTACTCTAATACTTATCATGTCATAAGTCCATACATATTATTCTGAGCGGAGATCTTTGCTCTCATTTTTTTTGGGGGGAATCCAAACACATCTTATTTTTGAGTTAAAAAATTATTTCATTGAAGTATAGACTACTTTCCAGACATACAATGCTTTTGACTAAATGAATTAATCCGAAAATACTTTGATTTTTGCAAAAGTTTCATACATTTGGAAATTCTTCAATTATTTAACGTTTTTTACTGATAATAGTGTTGAACTCAAATTTCCTTTTGTATTGTATAAACTGAATATAATGTGTGGCCCAACACTTGTTTGACATCGAATTTATTTTTTACAAATCCTTAAAGACTTTGATTCAGTGATTACAAGGGGAGGGTATTTCAAACTCTGAGATTTTGAACAATTTATCCTTTTATTAAAATTAAAAATAAATTAATTAATAATTGTTTGATATAATTATTACACAAAATTTGAAGCAAAAGAACTGAAATAAGCCTAAAGTGAATTAAAAAGTTTTAATTTTATTTCAGACTTTACTCTCCGAACAGAAATTTTCAAATAAACAAATGTCTGTAAAAATGCTTATTTAGTGTTCAAATTAGTGTAATAAACAAAACAATAAATGGTTTAAACTTTAAACAAAACAATCAGAGTTTACAAAATTGCGTTCATCTGTTTTCTAATACAAAATGTTTGTTGAATTTAAAGTTAATAGTTTGCGGATCTTCTCTAATATATTGATTTAACACTTTTAGTATATCTGCAGTTGAATGACACTGAGTTTAGGTATGTTTATTCAATTTTCTTATATAACATCAATTGTTAATTATTTAGCAAAAGTGGAATTCGAGATAAAATGTGAAAATGAAGTCATGAACTGATGTATTGTTATTTTCATTAAATTTAGTGAAAATGAGCTAAAATTCTTCAGAATTTGATTTATTATAATTGGATGGAGAAAAGACTCATTATGTGTGAGTGAGTGAATGAGTGACCAGAGGACTGATGCCACTCATGGTACTCATGGCACTTATGGATATATTCACTGATTATCGCTATTATTATGTGCATTGATTAAGTTTTATTGATTTCTATCCTAACATTTCCCTCATTTTAATGAGACATTACTGTCGGTTTGAGCGGTGTTTTGTCCATTTGAATCAAATGAAAAGTTAGCTTCAGTTCGGGGAGTGTTGTATGAGTGTGTCATATGAATAGTTTGTGCCAAGACTTTAATGGCATCGATGATGGAAATGTTGATCCAGTATTTGATGGCAATGCAAAGGTTCCAATGCTAATGTTAAAGAGAATGGAATAGAATATACCAGTGCTTATTCTGTGCCAGTGAATCGCCAACAGCCAACAGATCTGAACATCAAAACATAGAGTTTTATGGCTCGCAATACAAATTCCTATACAATAATAAAATTACTGGTAATAGTAATAGTCATTATATGAGTGGAACTCCTAATTTAGTTCATATATTGAAACGTTTTTATAGTTTCACATCTCTTGTCAACTATTTTTATGACAATAAATATTACTTTCGTTGGAGTGTTTTCAGAGTTAGGCCCTGACTTGAAAACACATTTTATTAGTTTTTTACTTCAATATATTTTGACAGATATTCGCTTTGAAGGGATTACTTGTTTTGATGAAAAAAAAATGTTTAACGGATTTGAATGTATTTTATTTTTCAAAGATTATATAAGTCAGTTGATTCTGCATATAATTTTGATTAGGACTTCATTTAATAGTCGATCGCATAAACTGCTGACAGTGTGAACAGTGTTGTGAACAGTGTTGTGAGCAGTGTTGTGAACCTGAGCAAAGTTAATCCCGTGAAGACTTAATTAAATCGGTTGGGCTGACACACTATATGGAAAATAATCCTCCGAACGTAAACCGCTTGGGAATATCGGCAGATTATTTTTATCGGTATTGGGACAGCACTTACATAACACTGTCATATAGTAATGGTATAGTAATCAGCTCTAAAAGTATGCCTTCTATGCCTTATAAGTTACTTCAAGAACAATATATAGTGAAATACAGTCTTGTATTAAACGACAATATATTTAATAAATGAAAAAATCAATCGACAGAATAAACTTCGTTTGAATGTCTTCTCGATTTTAACCCAAAACCAGTTCTGAGTTTGAAATATGAAAAAATGGAATCGAATTGACTTATTGTCGGAGAGATGCAAAGCCCGACTTCCGTTCGAGTGTCGGAAATGCGTTCCACTCGACTGATCCATCTCTTGATGTCAGCCCTCATCATCCCTTACAGTCCAGTGATAATCATAGAAGACTAGTCTTGCGTTAATTCTCTCTCTGCAGACATCATATACTTTTGATAGACTCAGTCATAAAGTTTGTGTCCTTTCATTCTATTACTAATGTCTTCAATACAACAAATATAATGCTATAAATAATGATAAAATTTGTCAAAATTAAACACTCGTTTTATTTATTTATTAAATGTCAATAAATATAATTTATTTATAATACTCTCTAATAAATGATAGGTTTCTCACATAAGTGACACCATTCCTATTGTTTGACAACCAAAGCAAATACAATACATGTTTTGTCTTTTAGCTGATTATTCGTTACAATACTCTCTAATGTTATCGAATTTGTTTTATTAGTATTTGCCTTCCAGTGCTCTTCCAGTGCTAATGTAGTGCTCCATCACATTATCCATTCAAAAATACATTTATATTCATTTAATAGATGGAAACAGAGCTAAACATAAGCGCAGTGTTTGCTTTATTGGTTACTTTGCTTTGGGAAGACCAGAGACATAGAATTTGAGAACACGTTTATGTGAAATCAGTAATAGAATGTATTAAAAGCACGACTCCTATGTCAACATCATTTCGATCTGTTGTAAGTGAGAGGCAAAACATAGAAATATATCGCTTACATTAGCCCAACATTAACTCAAACACAACAGACAATATTATTTCAATTATCGATTTCTATAACAACCCGAACATCATTTCGGTTCACTTCAATCGCTTATAACTTATCATCGCTTCTCTTCTCTCCAACTTTTTTCCCTTTTATTTGTTTTTCAACTTTTTTCGTCATTAAAAGAGTCGACAGAAAATATTTGAAAATATTTGCTATAAACCTAAGCTTTCAATAGATTTCATATGATTTCTAAGAACTCATATATTTTTTATATCACTATATATTAGATATAATTCTTAGAAAATTAATCAAATTGTGGTCTCATATGTTTGAGGACAGACTTTGAGGTGAGTCTGTTATGAGTGTAGATTGTCTTTAAAGTTTACAGGAGTAGAAAGGAAATAATGAGTCATTGTCTTTGTGATGACAGTGAAGATAAGTTTGACCTTTTATGTTATCGTATGTGTGGTGTCGTGTAATTAAGTTTGTGAGGAGTTGAGGCACTCCACCCTCAAAAAGAGATGGTGTGTATTAACTACTTTTTTGGACTGTTTGTCGCTTCCTGTGTGTGTTTTTCGGTCCATAGCGTTCTTACAATTATATTCATGCCTTTTGTTCATCTTTTCAATGTCTAAGAGGTGGCTATAATTGGGATGCGTTCTCAAGAATATGTATGCAATGAATACCATAATAGTATCCACAGAAATGTTTGGATGCAAATTATGTGACTATAGAGTAGTTAAGTGTAAAGCAAATTGTATTACAATATAAAGTTGTAAAATCATTGTCGCTATAGTTTAAGCGCTTGACTTCAATCAAAAGAAATGCAACAAAAGTGAATGAAGTGAATGAGTGTCTCTCCAATGGTTTACTGTTAGGATTGTTAGTCACTATATTTGCGTTATTATGTGGAGCACAAAACATGGGCTTATTGTAAGACACATATAATGGCTAAATGGCTAAAAGGCGCGCTTCGAATGTAAAAATAGAAATCACACACAATATGTATAGAATGGTATATATGTATAGAATATATCAAATATATATACATAATATGTATACAACACTTACAATAAATTAACAATAATATGCATTCTATACATTTTCACCTCAAAAGAGATCCAATGGCTTAGCTTTTTATCAAAAGTGTTCTCTTTTTGTACACATAAATGTGTTACACAAACACATCAATACTTCCCGTTTTGACCGCATTTTCCAATAAATATTCACTCTTTAAATCAATTTTTACTTTTTATAATATTATTCTTTATTCAAGACTCGACTCGTTTTCTAATTGAAGTGACATTGAAGTGAACCACTCCTCAAAAAACCATTCCTTTCGAAAATATTTCTAATATTTAAAACTAGAGATTGAACTAAGGATTGAGCAATAAATTCAACGAATATTAGAACTTATTTAGTTATTTGAATCTTTGAATTTTAGATATTATTAATCCTCTCAAAAGCATTATTATTTGTGCCTCAATTTGTTTAATGAATGAACGCCTGAGTGCTGTAAATAAAGAAAGAAGTTTGAAAGAGTCTAGCAACTTTTTGGTTGTACAATGGCTCCAATTATCAAATTAAGTCTAATTTAATGGTTTAGTCACATGAAATGATGTAATTGTATTCAAGGTGAATCCAAATGAAAATGGTGGTATAGATGGCTGGAACGCTGGTCACCTCCTTTTCATTCCTTTTAAATAATCATATCTTTTGAAAAATTCATTTTATATACATTTTATGTAATTAGGAATTCATTCAATTCTTATACATTTCTTATGAATAGTGAATAAAAGCTTAAACGAGTCATTAATGAATGAATGGTTTATCTGATATTATATTTAAAATTAGTGTCTTTTGTGTGTCTATCGAATCGAATGAATGCCATTCAATCATAAGAAGCACTTTTGTGATAATGAAGAGGAATACCAGTTGAATGTGAATCAAATGTTTATTTTATTGACAAAATATTCATATCTCATATTTGACGGTCAATTGAAGAAAAGGCGATACATTTTTGATGAACAGATTTGCTGCGAGTTTTGCACTTTTTAGTCGAACTACTTTTACGACAATAAAATTGGTCGGACTATAGCTATAATCTTTGGGACGCAATGTAGTGTTCCGTCGTATTCGAGCTGACATATAGTCATACACTCTTTCTTTTGTGTTTTCCTGAGCTGCCTCTCCCATCTTCACTGCACTACTGATTCGACTACATCACCATAACAAAGGCCTCCACCCTATATACTACCAATACTACCAAGGCTTCCCTTTTTCTCCCTCTCTTTCTCTCTGCTGTCTTTCTTTCTGATTGTAATATCTGTTCGCTTTTCTGTCCTCTCTCTCTCTCTCTCTCTCTCTCATACACACACACATACTCTCTCCTCTCTCTCTCCCTCCTCTCCCCTCATCTCTAACTTGAGTTTTGTGTCGTAAGTATTATATGTCTATAGAAGAGAACGTTTTTCAGTAGTGATACAGACATTCAATCAAGACCTGAGTCGAAACACACTGAGATAGTAAAGCAATAATATAAAAGCTGAGCTCTTGGGCTCTGCTGTTAGGTATTTGTCGTGGATTTCTCTTAAATCAAGAAATTCCAAAAAGTATTGGCGTTCAGAGTATTGGTAAAAGTATTGCTATTCCACTACTAATGCATTTCTATCGTCAGTTGGAGTTCAGTGTTTAGATATCATTAGTTGAATGGAAAGCCAAAAATGTTGAGTTGTAGTAAAGTTATGCTGCGTTACGATTAGCTCTTGCAAAATCATTTGTTCACTAAAGCCTATGAAGATGTGGTTCAAACCTAACTCTTGATAGTGCGCCTCAATTTCCGTTAAACTACATGAAACTCAGTCAGACTTCTCCTCTGATTGAATTCCTCTCTTCTATTTAATAGTTCCTATCAATAATTTCTTAGTATTAGAACACAAGTGAGAGACCAGTAGGAGTGCAGAGAAGAACAGAGTAGAGCCAACAGTTCTACTCATAGTATTCATTAATCTATTGAATGACGGTTTCTATTGTTTATGAGATTATTATTATTTTTATGATTTTATATTACATTTATACCACTTTTTCGTTTAATTTTATAATTATATCAGCGATTATTTGTGGGTTATTACCCATAAACAGAGAGCCCTCTATTTAATCATTTGGTTTCAAAATATATTATATGTTCTAAAAATAATTAAACCAAAACTAAGCCTACGGTTCACTCAATGATCTATTAGGTTAAGTTTAAGGAAAACTTTATGAAGAGTTATGAATGAAAAATAGCACAAAAGTAAGTAAATGCAAACTTTTGTAATTAAAGCCAAAATAAAATGAAATGATGACGTGACGCGTGTCATTAAGTCGGATTAAAACATGCTGTGCTCTAACAACAATAGCTCATCACTGGTCGGTCCATACATGCAAACGATTGCCAGCGAAGCCATTCTCGCCTTGAGATGAGTTCGCTTCGCTTAACACAAGTCATGACGAGTTAATGTGAGCCCAATTCGAGGCATAACTTACATCAATATTACATTCTTTTGAATTTTTTTCATTTTTTATTTTAATATTTTTTGAGGAATTTATGGCAAAAAACATAACATTTTGCGATTGAAATCAATTTTAGGTTTTATTTTATTTTTAGTCACATTTTAGTCATTTATTTATCATTTAATGGAATTTCAGTGAATTGAATATAAATCCAAAACATATCGATTGCGTTCCTCTGGTTTTGTCGCCAGTGATGGGCGTTCGCTGCAAAGCATTAGAAGCCTATCTCTGTTGTAATATCACCTATTGATGGACAACTAGAAGCTCAGGAATACTACTGTACAGTAGTGTTCAGTAGTGGCAGTCATTTAATGCTAAATTCTATTTGCAATCGACTTTTCTCTCACTCCTGACTCTCAGATATCATCGCAATCTCTGACTCGACTGCAAACAGAGGCAAAATAAGTCACTGATATCTAAACAGGTTCGGCGCGAAACAACCACAAGTATTCCCCATCCAATTATCTGAGAGTTGAAAATTGTGTTTCGATAAGTTTTCTCTCTTTTTCACTATTTCTGCCGTTTGTTTCACTCTAAGTATAATTGAATTCTCTCTGCTTTCAAATCAAAAGTCAATTGAAAAGTCAAAGAAAGTATAAATTGATTCGAAATAATTTGAAATAATTTTTGTTTCACATAATTCTTCAGATGATTTGATCCATTTTTTCATAACAAATACAACTCAATCACTGTTTTTCTTAACAAAAAGTTTTTAAATTAATTTCTCAATAAATAAAAGGTTAGCATTTGAATAGGTTTGAGGTTTCTGTGTGTATATGCGCTCTACTTATGTGACACTGGATAACCCTATTGATGAAAATGGAGCGCACAATATGTGTATGGGATGTGAATAATGTGAAAAACAGTTTTGCCATAAGTTTTATGAAAAATACATTTTTCTCTTGGATTGCAAATTGTTCTCTCTTTGAGTATTACATTATTTAAAGTAATATAAGGTTTTATGGTTTAATAGTTAGCACAGAATGTAATGCTATGTATGAAATGTTATGAATATCCATATTATCCCAAATTCAAAATGAATTTTAAATATTGGAATTGTTTGTGGCATTAGTGCGACCATTGCTGTCGAAACTCCCCACAGTTTTTGATTAATGCTCGCTCTGGCGAAGGCTCTGTAGTTATTAATCCCAAGGGGTAGTCATTTTTTGCCAATATTATTAACAGCGACAATCTATTGTGCGATTGTATTCACATTCTTTATTAATAAAAGCATAGCTAAGCCAACGCTAAGAACTTTCTCCTCTGTTATTCTGTGTTATTCTGTGCTGAAACGCCCTTTTTCTCAAATTAATTCGGAAAAACTCATTAATTTCAAAATGAATTAAATTTAATACATAAGTCTAATGAATATTTTTAGTTCACTCAATGTTTTGCCATTTATGCCATTTTTGCATCTCTGCCAACAAATCCCTTCTCCGAATGGCATCGCTTACGACAAACACATTCGCAATCATTTATTATTTGGAAATTCGTTTGAATTTTGATAAACATTTGCCTCAAATATACATCTAATTAGATGGCAATCGTGTCAACTAAACACAGCATGAGATCGGAATAAGTTTTAATTTTTAAAATTACTGTCTTTTCCGTGCATTTTAGAAATCGCTGAGAAATAAGCGATGCATAAATTCATCGCCCGATCCGCAGCACTGGTAGGCTCTGAGCGCTATTTGTGTCTTTCACGCATTATTAGCGTTTAAACATTTTCCTCAAATTATTCAAAAATTATTTATATAATTGTAAAAGTGTGCGCTTCCATACACTTCCATATACTTCTATATACTTTCATACACCCGACCACTAACTGATTGCATGGCCACAAAAATGTACCTCAAATATTAACGAAAACTGAACACACCCTTTGTTATCACGCGCCATAATGCCATGCCATGGTACTTTGCAATAGTACTATGCCATTGCTGTGCCATTACTATGACATGACTATTCCATAGTACCGGTGCTCAACATTTTTTGATGCATCACTCGTTTTGTGACATTGAATGCATTTTAGCATAGAATAGGGTAGAGCACAAGCATCACATGCATGCATGTGTGTATCCTCTGTGCATACTTTTCATACCTTGATAAACTCATTCTAAATCCACTTTTCCATATCCGTTCTCTTCTATTAAATTAAATTCCGCTCAAATGACTATTTTTTCAAATATTTTAATTTTATTTTTTATATTTAAAAAAATTAGTAATAAATAAATACATTCTTTGCACTAATGAATGAAGATAAGAGTCAAACACTGAAAACCTTAACTCAATGTTAAGTCTAAGTTATAAAAAATACAGAATTTTTTATCTGTATTTCAATAGTTGTTGGTTGGAGTGAGTGCTCAGAATTCATAGTACTCTCCAAAGCGATCAATATTTGACTCACGTTTTGATATTATCAGGCGATCTATTATTACAACAAATCCTTGTTTAACCCTGGCTATAATTCATTTAATTTAATTTTCTAAGTGACAAAAATAAATTTGATCCTTTTAACTTAATCAGATTTGACCCAATATTTTGCTTGTACTCATCAGTTTTATATGAACATGCTAAATCTATAGTATATAGACTATAAATTTATTATTTAATGGCTTTTAAAATAGGGATAACTGACAGTCGATTATTACTCAGCATTGAATACACCTGTGCTTTGTTGTGATTTCCATAAATCTATACAAAATTATAACAGTGTAACGATTGTGGTAAAGGCATAACCGTCCTCTCAAACATCCTGTGCTAAGCGTTCAATACTTGAATCAAAAATAAAAATAACGATAAAATTCGTTAGATTTTAATTATATGAAAATTATTGTTATATCGAAGCAAATGAACGCTTCATTTCTATTGCATCCGCACTTCAAAGGCTCACTCATATTGTGTGCCCTAAAATCCATTAGATTTGTGCCTTTTATTCACAATATTTGATAATTTGGGATATCTCTCACATTTAAATATTATTTGCATCGAACAGGTGGTGACGAAATAAAGCCAAACATATTTGGCTCTTTTGGCTCTTTTGGCTCTTTTGGCTCTGCAATCAAATAGTGAACTCTTTGTCAGACACGCAATGGTTAGCGAAATGCAAATCAATGGTTTTTGTCTTCACAGAATTTTTCTCGATTTAGGCTGAAAATTGTCAGTATTTTATCCCCAATTTCACCATTGATTGACCGAATCGTGTTATTCGATAATAGACTACAATTTATTTTATGAGAATTATTTTTAGCACTGATTTCGTGATAATAGTGTGAACTGAAGTAAAGGCCTCCAAAAAACGATGAAATTTAGAAAATTATTAGTGGGAAGAGAATAGATTAGTGGTGGCGAGCCTTTGACTCATAGATTATTGACAGTAATTAGAATAAAAGGCCAATCAGTCATCATTAAGAGTAACGTGTTTTTCACAATTGATGTCTATTTGTTAAAAATTGTGATCTAATAGACTGTTAGCTCCTTATTCTTCAATAATAGCTCTGAACCTCCAGGAAGTTCTTCAATTGACTGTTTTCTGTGTTGTGCCATAACTAGAGTTATAGTATATAACATTATATGAGTTATATTTGAGTAAAGAATGTAAAGGTTGGAGAGATTGGGTCTAATAATATAATAATATTTAATGGCACCGATATATGTTTGCCAATGATTCACAATTTCAGTATAAATTAAAATTATGTCTGACTTTCTATGATAATAGGGCTGTGAAAAGATGGCTAATAGGCTCTCAATAAGGCAGTGAGCGGTGAGCCGTAAATTAAACGAGCAAAAGCTCTGGTAGTGCAACAGAAGCTTTTCTTTGTATTTGAGGCAAAATGCAATTCACTGTTAGTATTACTGATGGCTAACGAAAATCAAAGTCGACTATTGCCTCACCATTGCCTTACTATTGCCTTAGCATTGCCTTCATTGCCTTCACTGATGCATTTACTTATATTCCAGTGTAGAGTCTGTATGAATCTTATCTGGATTGTGGATCTGTCCACATAAAGAGTTCCTTTGAAAAAAATAATGATTAACTGTGATTGTTGTGGTGCTGATGGCACTGATGGCAGTGATGCCAGTGATGGTAGTGATGGCACTGATGCCACTCATATTATCATTTGGAATATTATAGCTCTCATTATAATCAAAATGATAATTAGGACAACAGATTCTAATGCAGTCTACCTTTCATTTTAATTAACTTTACTTTTGGTTTATTGCCATTTCATACAATAAGTCAGAGCTCAGGGCTATTATTAACAAATAATTTAAATAATCGTAATTAAGACCGAATTAATTATTAATTTCGTTCTCAAATTAATTCATATGATTTGAAAATTTCTATTCTTCGATCGTATCTCTAATTAATATCTAATTAAATGAGGAAGCTCAATTATTATTAAGCTCACTTATTATCAAGCTCAATTATTCCCAGTCTTCAACTAAGTTTAAAAATTGATCCACTATTCAAATGAATCAAAATTTTATTCTAATATTTAAACAATTGATCGACGCTTTCCTAAACGAATATTTTCTCAATCAATGGAGCGGTTATTGATTGACAAACAATACAAGTGTTTAATGTATTAACGGATTTGAAAATCCAAGACATGAAGACATGAAGACATGAAGAATATCTAATTTGAAACGGAAACAAATGGAAAGTCATACTCGACTTATATATAAAATCTGAGCATATTTTTCAGTGCTTTCCACAGATTTGTGTATCAAAGCACAGCATCTGCGACAGTTCCCTTTTCCTAATGTTCTCTCTTTCTCTCTCCCTCTATCTCCTCTCTCTCCCTCTCTCTCTCTCTCCCTCTCTTTCTAACTTTTTGTTTATTGACTCGACTTTTATTATTATTATTATTAAAATCAATAGTTTTGTTGCGTTAGTGTTGTGTGCGGTGTTGTTGGCATCGGTACAGATCTATGCAATTATAGCACACATTTGCACCAATGGATGTGTGTGTCACGAATGAGTGAAGATTTTGTCTACTTGTGCTCTCTTTCTCTCTCTCTGGCAATTTTAGATCAGCTTTTATTGATACGGATTTTTCGCTATCATTCATAGCTTATTGAATGAACATAAATATGTAACGCATTTTATAGTTGGAGCCGACAATAACCTATTATATTGGGCTGAAGTGCTTTTATATGAACTAAGGCTTCAATTGCTTTTCCAAATGGTGTGAAATAAAATAAATTTAAAATTTTTTGAAATTCATTTTAAGGTTTACATCTCGAGCTCGAAATGCCATCGGCTCTACACAACTACACCACTCAGAACTCATTTAGTATTATGAGTCCAACCGAGTATAGCTAGTTCAGTTAGTATAGTCAGTACAGTCACTACACTATTTGCCCATAATTTAGATCTGCTTTATCACTATCATCATCATTGAGGCGAACATTTTTGTGGTTTCCCTCTCCTTCTGCCTCTCTATCTCTCCTCACCTACACTTTTATACAGTCTTTACATAATAGCATAGATTAGTGGACGTACTCATCAGCACTCGATTTTGTATTCATTAAATTTTGTAGGACTCGATCGGTATATTATTTGATGAATAAAAGGCATATGTGTTTGATTAGAGCCGTTCTATGCTTTCTAACCAATGGTTTATATGTGAACGACAATTGATTTAATAATGCGATCCAATGTCTGATAGGTTTCCTTTTTTTATTTTATTTTTCTCGTCAGTTGTGAACGACATTAAAGACTTGGCCGACATTCGCGTATAATAGAGTTGAGCTCATTTAAAATGATACACAACATAGTAGTGAATAGGGCTGAACAGTGGTTCATATCTCGCTCATCTCCCGCTCGTCTACATCTATATCGGGAAAGACTAATGTGGAAAGACTTGTAGTGTTTTGGCAAACGTGACATAACAAGAGACGCAAAGCTTAGCCCTATTGGCAAACCATGCAATCCATCTTATTTGATGAGCACAATCGAGTTGACCTCAACTCTGACATCATAGGTGTCAAACCATGTCTGGCATGTATATCATGTCTGCCTCTAATTAATTTGAGTCCAACAAAACTGGTGTCACTTTTTTTGCATCGAATAATGTATTCCTCGCTTAATATCATTTGATTAGAGCCGACACTCAAATCAGATTCGAAACGGTCTGAGAAATAATCGATTTAAGCACTTAATCCCATAATTTTTCTTTTCTGATTTGATTTATAAAATATTCTGTTCTCAGAACAAACTCAAACTCAATATGTGTTCACTATTTTTCTTAAAATACTATAAAATAATTGAATAAATTTATGATAATTGATATTCAAAACAATTAGTATATAAAGCGTTGGTTTTCCTAAATTTACAAACAATCAAAAGAATAAACAATTTATGAAATTATCAGTTATTCTATAGATTCGGGAATATTAGAGAAATTAAAAAGAGATAAGAGTAGAGAAGAGCACAGAATTCAACATCGCTTTTGTTGTGTTTTATGTAGACTCTAAAAATTGAATAAAACTGGTTGTACTCATAATAACTTTTATAAAGTTATACTCTATTAATATATTCTTTTATACATTCGAGCATTTGGGCGAATGTCTGTCTGTTTTGTATGTCTTTGCGCTGAACTCCGAGTCTTTCAGTTACTGAAAGCTATGAACGGATACATAGAGTACATACACATTATTAAAGTACATTGTCTGCTGATAAGGGGAACTGGGGTTCTGCCAACCACACAGACATTAGTTGAAGACTTTCAGATATGAAACACGGCTTCTGAATCAGTAGTACTGATTTCTGTTCACTCTGTCGACTCTGACTATAGATATCATTGAACCAAATATTATTCTTTATGAGCGCTCATATGTATGCCTTCGACGGCTCTTCCATTTCATAAAAGGGATAGAAATTGATCTGAAAAATGATAATTATTTCAATAATTTCATCGATTCATAAATACATCGCTTTTCTATATTTATATTATCGCCGATCAGTTCATTGTTTTCCGTTTGAAATTCAATTAAAATTTTATTTAACTTTTAATAAATAAAATTTGTTTAAAATATAGTATTACCCAAATGGAAATAAATGATCAAGTTCACTGTAATGCTTAGTGATATTTCCAAAGTGCTATAAAGCCCTAAAAAAGTTCATTCTTATTAATATGAGTGTTGGTGTTTGAGTACATTCTAATATTCTAAAGCCTTAGCTTTACATGAGATGCACTGCACATATTTTAGGGCTTCTCGTCGTTCTCTCTTCTTGTGCTAAACTAATTCGGTTCACATTGTAGTGAACAGTAATGTACAGAAATTTGAGTCATCTATTCTTCCCTGCATTTCATTTTCTGAAAAATTGTTTTTATGTCATGAAATGGAATTTATATATAGAATATATTCATCGCTTTTATATGCAATCACTACTTCTAAAGTCATTACAATATAGTTTTATCGATATATTCGATATTTATTTTAATTCAGGAGAGGGAGAGAGAGAGGGATAGGGAGGGAGAGAGAGAGAGAGAGAGAGATGTGCATGATGCAAAACTTCAATGGTTACGCATGCGATGGTCGAGAGGAATAGAAACAGATTTTGTGGTTCTGTAATGTTTTAGTTTGAAAATAATGTTCTTATTATATATGAATGAATTCACTTAAAACAGGTCTTCCATTACTATTAGAATTTTCTAAATCGAAATCAAATTCAGTTATGGAGTGTTGAGTGCATTAGTAGTCAGTCACCAGAATTGACATACATTTGGTTTCTGCGCATAATTTCTATTTCATAAAACATTATTTACTATCAAAGCAATGAAAGGTCTGTTTTCTAAAGAATATTCTTGGCTTTTATTCTTATGAAAGGAAGAGTACTTCTATGAAATTCTTATCTGATTGAGAAGACCTTTATTTACTAAATAACTGTACTCGAGTTCAGTCCCTTTTTATATTTTTTACAAAAAGGTTATGCATTTAATGCATTCCTTTGGGAAAACATATTATGATATATTGAGACCACTATTAAATTACTTTAGTTTTACTCTAATTTCAAAAGCATTGAAAGTCTGTTTCACTTTAATTACTTATTTATTAACTCTTGTTTTTATCAATTTTCAGTCCATTTAATATAAAAAGTATTCAAACTATATATCAGTTCAACGAATAGTTTAATCGGGTTCTGGACTGGACTGTGATATTCAACTAATGATTTGCTATTCAATATTCACTGCCAATCATTGAGTTAATATACAGCTGTCTTCCACCGAATGCTGGGGAAGAGTATGTTGTGGTGATTGTGAGGCAATGTATCTCCACATATATTTATATATACTGAACACATCAGTACTACAGTATGAAAGGCAAAGCAGATGTGGAACAATATTAGCAACGATTCGGGAGTGAGTGGAGCGCTACTGCACTTGGATTAGCCGATCGACCAAAAACAGACTTTGATTCGTTTGATTCATTCAATTATACATTGGGTTAAAGATTCCCTATTTTCGGGACTTAACGCTACAGAATGTCAATGAATTGTCAACTAATAGCTCTAAAATGGTTCGGCTCTTATTTTTCATATTATTAAACATAATATCAAATATAGGCCTAAAAACCAAAGCTTTGAAGAAATCAATTTTTTTCGAAGAGATCTCTACTCTTAAGGGAACCGATATTACAACGAATTTGTAATAAAGTCTTAAATCCAATCGAATGGTCTACCGATAGATGCAGTGATGTATTAGTTTCTTGTTTGAGACGCTTTCCGTCAAATGGTTCGACGCTCTAATCTATATTACTATACATTCTGTACTCAACAAATGCATCTATTATTCAGGAAAAGGAAGTGCTCGCATACAGAAATGATGGTCTATGCCTTGTTCTTTGCCTCTTCTTTGCCTAACGTCAGACTCTCTCTAAATCACATAATGTCTCAGAATATATACATTTGATGATAAAGTCAGTGATATTACGAGAGACAGTACTGACTCACATCAAAATACATGTATTTATAAAATACGTTTTGTATTTTTCATA
>JAQFZL010000095.1:0-24097 GCA_034695685.1 Galumna lanceata
TGGTAGTTTTTAGTAAACACCCATTAATTTTTATTTTTTAAAAGTTTTGTTAATTTTTTAGACATTAATTCTGACAAAACTAAAGTAAATTTAATTTGAAATTATAATTTTATTTAATAATATTGATCATGGTTATATTAATAATTAATTCTATTCTTTAATATTCAGTTTAAACAATGGAAAAACTTTTAATAATTTTTCCACTGAAGACAAACAAAACAAATATCTTAATACAATTGTAGTTCATTGTTACCAAGGTATTATTATTATTATGAGTTAATCACTTTATAATTGTTATTCAAATTCAAAATTGAGTAATAAAATTGTTTTTCAAAATTTCCCAAATTTTTGACTTCTGAATAAAATTTTATTATTTATACTTTTTATTATTAATGGACTCATAAACGCAAGTTTATAATTTAACAAGATCATTAAATTATTTACCTTTAAGATTATTTAAATAAACTACGAAAATATATGAATATAAATCTTAATCTAATCTATATTTAAAAAAATTATAATTATAGATACATATCATATATAAATTATATAATATAATTCAATATTAACTTGATAACTCTTTGACTTTCAAAGCAAGTATTACCATCAAAATAAGCCACTAGGATAAAAATATTGGAATTAAAAATACAAAAATTATATTTGATAAAAGTTACCTCGCTACATTTAAACTGGTTCACCAAAAATAGTTTCCAACAATAAAATCCAATTTGATTTTGAGCCGATCTCTCAATAAATGACATTAACTTTAAGAGAGAAAATTTATTCTCAATTTTTTTTAATATAAAACTTACTTTTAATTTATAGCAACGATTTAACGGCATTTTATGAAAACTTATTTTTACTAATAATTTATGAGTATTTTTTGACTCCTTTGGAATATTACTGCAGAATTTTACCAAGATTATAATCAAGCATAATAAAACAATTAAAAACAAGTAAAAAATTGCCAGGATCAAAATATTTTTTATGTAACCGAAAAATACGATAATTATGTAAAGACCAGTAATGGCCGCTAATCCGATCCAATTAATTAAGAGCCAAAGAGACCACATCTCATTAAAAGACATCATTCTTCTGAAGTGGACATCAATTGATCGCAAAAGAGTTAAAAATCTCAAACCATTGATTGTTTTGTTTTGTTTTATAATACTTTCAACCGATTTATTCATTACATTAAGAATTAATTTAGAATAAAAACAAAAAGTAATAAAAAGAGATATATTAGCAAGGTACATCTGGATTATGACACACCCAAATAAAGCGTATATAATACTCCAGAATAGGCCAAAAGTTACAAGTTGAAAAGGTGACATGTTCATTTTAAGAAATATAAAAGAAAAGAGAAAACTAATGATTAATAAAAAATAGTGAAATATTTTTTCAATATTTATGAAGAGATATCGCAATCTCTTAGCGTTTCTATGATTTAATATAAATCTTTGATTTGCTATTATTTGTCTAAATCTTTGATCCCGTTTTAAGTATAAATGATTGAGTAATTGTATGAGAATAACCATAAACCCGAATAACAGTATAACCAAGGTAACTTGAGTTTTAAAATCAAATTTAAAGAAAAGATCGCCAATAATTAGAGAATATTCTTCAGATATGAATAAAGAGATTAAATCCCTGAACAATATGATTGCGATGAAAGTGTTGCCAACTATTGGTTGGAATAGTTTTCTTTGTTTTCTAAACTTTTCATTATAATAAGGAAAACCATTTCTATAGTTTTGTTCCGACAAAACATATAACAAATTCTCGATATTTTGCAACTTTTCAATACTTTTATTCATTTCTCTCTTAAAATTACAAACTTATTAAAAAAACAATAACGCTGGTTTATTCACCTTGATCATAATTTATAGAACTTAATAATAAAATATTTAGTATTTAACTTGATATTTAAGAAAAAGCAATTTATTCAAGATGATATTTAAATAGTCTATTTAATGATTTTTTCCATTTATAAACAATTACTATGATATTTAATTCTTGAACTACAACTGTATAATGACGTGAACTAGCAAGTCATTACTGAATGGCATTACAATGACTTATATAATAATATCATTAATCATAGATCTATTTAATGCAAATAAGATAAAACATTTAACATTTAAATATTCAAGTTTAATTTTAATGACCTTGGTAATTTTTCTTTTATCATTTGAACTTTTTTGATAACTTTGCATTGATTTATAATTTATCAAGATAATTATCATTATAAGCAATATTTACAAACAATAGATCTGAATTGATATTTGCATGTTTAAATAATTTGCTTCTATTCTATTAAATGACATTGAAAATAATTTAAGACTTATAACTAGTTATGAATTATAGTTTGACAAGGTGATATTTTATTATGTCAAAAGTTTAGGTCAACACTAAAACAAAAACTGTTTTAATCCATTATAAAGTTTTTTTTTGGTTTGGAATTAATAATAAAAATACTTAATTTTGGAAAATATCCAGAACATTCTGAAAACAAATTTAAAAGCATTTCACTAAGTTTATAATAACCTAGGTGCTTTTTGCAATAAAATGTTACAAATTACTTTTAAATGATAATTAGCTTTAGATACGAATAAATACAGGAATTTAATTGTTTGTTAAATAGAGTGAAACATAAAAAAAAAGTCTATAAATATGTTTAAACAGAGATTTGTCGAGATATTGGCTTTACGTCAAAAACTATTTCCTTCAATAAAACATAACTAATAGAAAATTTCAAAGGTTTTCATAAAACTGTTTTACTGTTTTTCAATAAAATGTTTTATTCAAATAAAAGCATTTCTTTATAATGTTATCAAAAAATATAGTTTTGATTAAATATTTTATAATGAATTGACATAATTTCTGCGTAAAATCATACGAATTGCAAGTTTATTCTCGACTCATATGGAAAGGCTTACATTTCATTAGTTTTAATTAAATGTTATGTAATTATATTTAATAAATAACTGCTTAAACAAAATGGTAGACAAATCGGATAAAGACTTAGATCTAAAACTTTTGCCAAATATTAATGATTGCAATAATGAAAAGTCACCGAAATTTTTGTCCCTTCGATTCTTCATATCATTTGTATCATTGATGGGATGTGCTGTCATGTATATGACCAGAAACAACTTAAATGTGGCAATTGTTGATATGGTTACTACTATTAAGAGTGAAAGTGGTGTCGCACAGAATATAACCCTTCCATACATAGATCAGTGTCCTATTGATAAACTTTTAAAAAATGATACTTTTAAGAAAGGCGAGTTTAATTGGTCGCCCTCTACTCAAGGAATTGTGCTTGGATCTTTTTATTATGGTGAGAAACTATTTCATCTTCACAAGGTCTCTTTTTCACTATATAGATTATAAGGTACTAGGTTAATTTATCAAATTCTATTACATTAATACAAACATTAATAATTTTTTCATTTATTTAAGGATATGTTTGGCCTCAAATATTTGGGGGCCGACTCTCTGAGATATACGGCGCTAAGTATCTGATCGGTTGCTCAATATTTATATCCGGATTAATTAATTTTGTGACCCCAACTATAATACGATTCGACTTCAATCTGTTTATTATCTCAAGAGTTGTTTTGGGTTTAGTTCAGGGAATACTCTATCCTTCGTTCATGTCTTTGATGGCCAAATGGATTCCAAGATCAGAGCACAGCACATTTATTCCATGGCTGGATGTTGGCTGTACTATTGGCACAGTTATCATCTCTAGCAGTACCGGTCATCTCATTGAGAACAACATAATGGGGGGCTGGCCTTCAGTTTTTTATATTTCAGGTAAATATAAGGTTTTTGATTAATTACCGAAAGATGTTTCGACACAAATAACATGAAAGCCATTAATAATAAATATAAACTATTGTGATTTACGAGCAATATGAGCATGCTACATCCATACTACATCCATGTTATATCCATTATTCACTTCTTTTTCATATTAGGAGTGACATCAATACTCTGGTGTTTTCTTTGGTTTTTCACAATCAGTTCCAGTCCTTCAACTCATAACTGGATTACTGAAAATGAATTGAAATACATAACCAGTGACTCAGAATCTGTTAAATATAGAGACACAACCACTTCTTTTCCCTGGAAAAGAGTGTTGACATCAAAAGCTTTCCTCTCTGTCCTTATTGTTAAAGTAACTTTTGGAATCACCTGGGATTTTATAAGTGCCAAAATTCCAGCATATCTTCAGGATGTCATACATTTTCCCATTTCTGAAAACGGAATGATTTACTCAATTCTGATGATAGCTTTGGCCATAACAACACTCGGCTCCGGTTATATCGCAGATGCAATCATTGAAACCAAGAAAATGAGTAAAACAAATGTCAGAAAAATATTTCAATCCCTATCGGGAATAGGAATGTCTATATTTCTGGTTATAATACCAACAGTCGGTTGTGACAGACTCTGGAATATTATTCTATTGACTTCGTGTACCCTCATTATGGGTTTAACCTCTGGCGGTGACGTTCCTATTGTAGCCGACATGAGTGAAGAATATGCGGGAACTGTGTTTGCAATAATGAACTGCGTTTCAAGTTTTAGTGGGTTTATTGTTCCCTATATTGTCGGCGTTTTTATTGATAAAGACCCGGACTCAATGACTTTATGGAGTTATCTCTTTTACTTCAGTGCTGTCCTTAATATAATTGGTCTCTTAATTTTCAATCTGTTCTCAAATGCCGAACCCCAACATTGGGAGGTATATGATTACGACACTTATGACTATTCAATACTTTTTGACAAGAGCTCAATCAAAAAGAGAGACACAGTTGTGGATAAATATAGTTTTTAAAATGTATTTTATTTTAATTTATTATTCTCTAGTCTTTTGACGATCTCTTAATTAAAAATAATTTGAATTTTAAATTAACTTTTAATTGAAATAATAAATCAGATTCTAAGCGATTAAATGATAATTAATGAATCTTGTAAATGTCCATGAGCAATTAACAATTAGCATTGAGGATGAGCAAGTATAATACCGGTAGTAATAGAGTCTAATCAACACACATATCACTCTTGAATTTGCATATATAGATGATTAAGTTTGTCCTCGTTATCGATGACCGCATCCATTGCCTCGTAGTCAATGGCTTCATAATGACCAGCACTGACTACACTCACTTCCTCTCTAATAATGTGTCGATAGTTATTCAACTCTGAGTCCTTAACATATTTATTATTATATTTATTTCTATTCCTTTTCCTCAATACTCTTCTCCGCCAAACAATAATTGAACCAAAAATTATAATCAAAGAAATCGTTGTCACAAAAGTTGACAAAAGTGTTACTATAATTACATAAAGATCTGACTTAAATAATAAGTCATTCGTCAAATCTGAAACGTGTAATATATTAGTAAAATTAGCCAATTTAACCTAGATTATATACCTGGTTCACTGCAAACATCAAGATCATCTGACCAATTACCATTTTCCTGGCAGTAGATATAATAGAATTTCGGCGAATTCTTACTATTATTACATTGAAATTGTATTTTGCTGTCGACTGCAGCCAAGAAGGTATCATTGAAATATTCAAAATACTCCCTTGATACATTTTGATAATGATTTGCTTCAAAGTCAATATTAACGGCACAAGTAATTATAGGATAGAGGGGTTCAAACTCCTTATCCCAATTGCCTTCAAAGATACAGTTGGAAGTGTCGTTATTCTTTCCCCAAATTCTATACCGATTTGGTTTAGACGGGTATATACTGACAGCATTTCCTGCGTCGACAATAGTTTTGGCATTTAGTGGTATATCAGGAAAGGAACCGCAATAGTCTTGAAACTTAAAAACAGCGATTCTTATGATTCTTGACTTAAATTTGTTTTGCGATTCAAATGAAAATCTGAGAGATTTAGGCATATCTTTGCCTTCAATTTCATAATCGATATCAGACTTCGCTTCACATATAAATTGAAACTCAATTACAGAAAATAGTTGTGAATAACTTTGCAGTGATTTAACACAATCTCTATAATCATTGATCCGAAGAGTGACTCTTAAATTAGAGGACAGACTATTGTCTTGTATTTGCAAATCTAACTCTACATATGAAAGCCTAGCATTTGGTTTGAAGTGGAGGTCAAATGTAAATCTTCGCGACTCATTGAACATAATATAATCTAAGTATTCAAACGTCTTATTAGGGTTTACTCCATAAGTTTCTTGAATATCAAAATAATTGACCTTGTAACTTTCAACCATTAAACGACGGCTCTCTTTAACAGCTAATATACTAAACAATTAATTAAATGACATTTTAAATACTCAGTAATACTTAACCACATTTGGGTATTCTGTTAGTCCATTTGCCTCTAACGCACTTCCGTTCTCTGCCATAGACCTGTTTGTAGGTAGTCTTGCACTGATATACAACACTATGTCCCTCAACAGCTGTGGATGAGTGGCCAATTAGATCGGCCCCTATAGTAGTTCCTGCGGGACCGCAGGTACAGTATATATATCTAAACATTGAAAGAGTTATTATCAGTAGAAAGACTGCCATAAAAATGTTATTCCTTTGAATGGATTATTCAGAATAAAGTGATTATTCATTAAAAGTAATTTTAATCAATTCATTGGAAACACAGGAAAACAACTTTAAATCGGAAGTTGTAATGACATCAAAACGGAACTCAACTTTAAACTCAATAATAATTAATACTTTTTATATGAGAACTAAATTATGAAAAACTATTAGAATTTATTGAAAATAAATTAGTTTTAATTAAGATATCATTTATTTGTTAATTTTTTTTTAATACTAAATTAAGTCTTATATTTGACATTAAAATACTCAGTCCTTAAGTTAATGTGTTTTTATATAAACCCCCATAATTAGCATGGTTAAATTAATAATTCTAATCAATCCAATTGCAATTAACCTAGTTTCTAATCATTCTATTGAAATAGTATTTTGAAAATAGCAATTGATTTGAGTTTAACAAAACTGCAAGATCAATTTCAGACATGTGTTTGAATATTATCTAGATAAATAAACAAGAAAACATTTATTAAAAAGAGTCAATGACTTTATAGACATTTCGGTACTGTTTTGTAACCCAAAAACCAATAAAACTGTAATTAAACCGAAAATACGATGGAAGGGATACTTAAAAATTTCCATTAAACTTGTATTGATGTGTGTTATCGTTTTGTAATTTTTTCTACTTGATCATTTAGAGAAAAAAAATTAACCTGCTTATTTAATAGAATTCAAAATATCGAAAGTGTTCCCAAAATGTCTCTGGGAGTTACCCTTCAGCTAATGGCCATTTCAATGGTTGTCATATATCGGGAGACAATCCATCGAAAGACAGTTGAATCTAATGAATGGTTTGATTCATACGATTATGTTGTGGTGGGCTCTGGAGCTGCCGGTTCTGCAGTGGCGCGAAGGCTCAGTGAAGACAAAGTTACTACTGTTTTAGTTTTAGAGGCCGGCGATCGACAGACAATAGTGACTGATATTCCGGGCTCTGGTCTGTCCGGTCGAAGCTATTTTGGTTATCAATACGACTGGAACTACACTCTTACCAAACAGTCAGTTGGTTTGGGTTATGCCAATCAGACAATTAGATTGCGCCATGGTAAAATATTGGGCGGTTCGACAGCTGTCAACGGTATGACATATAATCGGGGCAATAAAAAAGACTTCGATTCCTGGCATTCATTCTTTGGTGCCATCGGTTGGAACTATAAGAGAGTTCTTCCATTTTTTATCAAAAGTGAAAAGAATTATGACCTGAATCTGATCCGAAAGAACCCTAAATATCACGGGACTAATGGCCCGATTGGCATAAAGTCTTATAAAGATCCGGACCCTATTTTCTTGCAAATTGAAAAAGTGTTTAACCAAATGGGTTATCCCACTGTTGACATCAATGGAGAACAACAAAATGGAACCGCGATTTGTCAATCGTTTATTAGTGGTTATGGATTGCGGTCGACTTCTGCCAACGGATATATAGACCCAAATCCTTCACCAAAAAATCTGCACATTTTAATCAAATCTCTCGTAACCAGAATTTTGTTTGAAGGGAAGACAGCCATTGGAGTGGAATTCCTTAAAGATGGTAAGCTGTTTGCGGTAAAAGTCAAAAGAGAAGTAATTCTGTGCGCAGGTATGCCTTCAGATTTTGGTCAGAAAATCTAAATTTTAGTCTTTAAGGTTCTCCTAATTCACCTCAAATTCTAATGCTGTCCGGTATCGGACCTGAAGATCATTTAAGACAACTAAACATTCCTGTTGTGGCAGATTTGCCAGTAGGCAACTATTACCAAGATCAACCTCTCGTTAAATTAGTGGCTATTCTTAAATCTAATAAATTATCTCAAGAGTTACCCGAACTCAATGTGGAACAGATGTTCCAATTGTTCACAAAGTTTTCGGGACCCCTTTCTAGAAGAGTGTCTTCATTTTTATATCAGAGCAGTAAAAACAATGACGACAAGGAATGGCCAAACCTTTTACTTCAAACGTCACTTTCAATGGAATACATGAGAAATGTGAGTCAAGTCGTCGCTCAGTATTGCTGTTATCGAAAGCAATGGACAGAATATTATAACGAATTACTGAACAAGAAGTACATTGAATTGGAAATCAATGTGGTTCGGCCCCGAACTATGGGAACTATTAGACTCAAATCTAACATTCCATTGGATCCGCCTCTTATTGATCCCCGATTGTTAGCACATCCCAAAGATGTAGAAGATATGACAGAAATTATAAAATTCACGATTTTTCTCATCCAAAACACTTCGCTATCAAAATATGTGTCGTTTCCCAAAACAGCGATACCTCCCTGTGCTTATTGTGAAGACAAACCACTCTATCAGTGCGACAAATATATACGATGTGTCATAAGACAAATCGCCGCTACATATACTCACAGTGGGGGTGGGGCTCGAATGGGAGGAATTGACCGTGCTGATATTGTGGTTGACCACAGACTTAAAGTCAAGAATATTAATGGACTTCGGGTTTGTGACGCATCGGTTATGCCTCGAGTCGTCAATGCAAACACAGCCGCCGTCTCTATAATGATCGGTGAAAAGTGCGCGTATCTGACCAGAGAAGACTTTACCAAAAGACAACAATTGAGTCGAACAATGGAGGAAACCAACCAAGATAACTCACAATATCAACAAAATACAGAACAGTTTACCCAAAATTCAACCCAAAATTCAACTCAAAGTTCAACCCAGAGTTCAACCATTTTATCTAATTTTTAAATTCATTAATAATATAGTTATGCTTTAATTATCTTTTGTTCTAATCTTAATAAAAATGATATCATATTTTGTTTTTTACATTTAATTTATAATTAAAATAAATTATTATTAAAAAAAATTGTGGTGAAACTCCAAATGTTTGTTTGTTAACTAAATAGTATAAATATTTATACTAGGTTATCATCAATGTTTACTCGTTGGTAAATGAGTCTGAAAATGTTAATCACCTTAAATATCATTGAAATGATGTCATCAAAATTATTGGATAACCAATTAGTGAAAAACATAGATTAATTTAGCATGATTACTTATCAACTATGATCAAGTGATTATAGAACAATAGTCTCTTTGTTAAACAATTAAAGTATAAAAGTAGTGAAAACTGAAAAAACATAAAATAGTGCAAAAAAAGGTGAATAAATAGGAAGAAATCATATAATAATTTAAGTGATAAATAAGTGATAAAACATTTTAGTTAATTCATTCGAATTAATAAATGAAATGAAAATCGATTTGATTTGTGTTTTTATTTTGAGTTTAATTTTTATTGGGATTGAGTGCCAAACGGGACAGACAGTGATTGTTACACTTCATGGACGGGGAGAGAGCGCTAATGCGGGAAACGCCAAGTCTTTCGTCACCCGATTTAATCAGTTGTTGAAGAATAGATCCCTCACTCAATATAATGTCATAAATGTGGGTCTGAGTGACTCAAGTGATGAGGACTATGACTGGTCTTCTTATCGTTCGATGGAATTCCAATCAGAAAAACTGTGCGACCAATTAAATAGACCTCAAATATGGGATCAACTGATGAGTGCTGAACGCATTGTTTTGGTGGGTTTCTCTCAGGGAGGGCTACTTTGGAGGGGAATGTTATGGACAGTATGTTTGGATCCTTTATTACCAAAAATAGATAAATTGATAACATTTGGTGGACCGCATTCCGGTGTCTTCGGTAAACCCGACTGTTCACAAATGGACACTAAATATAAAGTTCTAATAAAATTGTGTCAATGGCTCCAGAAGTTTGACGACCTGAGCGGCAGAGGACCCGCTCTTTACGACGTATTCATGTACTCAGAAATGGCAGAATTAGCCTTTTCCGCAGCAAGTTATTGGAACTCTCCCAGCAATCCATTGCACAGCACAATATGGTTGGCAAAAGTTAATAACCACAACAATAGCATCGATGGCGACAAATATCTGTCTCGAAAACTAAAGAGAGGTTTAGTTGTGATCGCATTTGGTTTGGAAGCGACTGTTTTGCCATCAATTAGTTCACAATTCGGTTATTGGGATTCAAACGCCAAAAATCTAATTAATTTTAACGAAACACAACTCTATTCAGAGGATTGGATCGGTTTAAGAGAATTGAATGAAAATAATTTATTGCAATTCTATACAATTGAAAACGAAGCGCATATGAGTATTCCCGACCAATTCATTAACAATAAGTTCTTGCAATTTCTCAATTAGCTCGAGATCATCATAAGTTGAATGGACACAAATTTAGGTTCAATTCAATAAATAAGTTTCTATTTAATCATTTGAATGTTTTATGAATTCATTACAATTAAAAAGTTTGAGTCAAAAGTAAATTATTTGTAAAATAAAATAACTTTAAACTAAATTCAATAAACTTCAGGAAAATCTGAAAATACATACCATTAGAACTAAATTAGAAATAAATGTCAATTCAATTAAATTGAGTCATCATTTAATCCTGAATATATTCTTAACCAAATTAAACATTTTTGTGTTTCGGTCGAAAGCCTCGGGAGGTTTGATTCTTCCCTTTAATGTAAGTCATTCCGGCTCTGATACATGCCTTGAGTCGACACGACTTACAATTACTTCGGACTTCTTTATTCATAAGACAATTATTGTCGGTTTGAATACATTTTTGGAGAACAGGCTTTGTTTGCCTTTGACTGTAGTATCTCTGGAAGAATACGGCACACGAGGCACACGTCAAAACTCCATAATGAAGTTTAGGCTGTTTGTCGCCGCACACTTTACACTTCATACCCGGGAACTTCTCCTCCTTCTTCTTCAAGAGTGTGTACTTCAATTTCTTATGTCTTCGAGACCTTTTTGATGAATTAAATGTCTTTAAATCAATGGTTGAGTCATTGAATTCATTGTCTGCGATAGGAATCAAAGTTTTATCAGCAACAGATCCGTCCGCTTCTGTTGAGGAATAATTCTTATTTAGAGTCTCAACGGTTAGAGCTTTAAGTCTATCATTAATTATGGGAATCATTTGGTTTGTGGTCTTCATTCCGCTCTTTGATTTGGCGAGAAATTCCTCAAATTGAGTGGAATAGTTGTCGTTTCTGACGACTGTCTCAAAAGGTTTTGAAATATCTGTTTCATAGATATTTTAGTGATAATTATAACTAAAGTCAACATAAATCAACTGACCCTTCAAATAATGAGTTGATTCGTAAATATCAACCTTTTTGTGTCCAAAAATAATAGCCACACATCTATTCCATCGACAGATACGACAACTGACAGTCAATTTGACGTTTTGTTTCTTCAAATCACATGAACTACAGATGAGCTCTTCGTTCTCTGGAAGTGAAAACTCTTTAATCGCCGATTTGTAAAACGATAGGCAGTGATCACAGAGACAGCCCTCGAGATATTTGACTGAATTTTGTTGTCCGCAGACATTACACAAGAGATCAGATTTTTTGATCATTACTTCTGTTTTCCTTTTAATTAACAAACCATTAGTTGAGCCTTTCTTCGAGTTATCCGTAGATTTGAGGCCATTATCTTCAGCGACAATCGGTGTTTGATTTCTGTCCACTATTTTGTTGTCATTCAATTCTGAGTCCATTATTTCTGACATCTCTTTGAGGAGAGAAATGATATAAAAATAATATTTAAAATTAAAACTAAAGTCTAAATAAATAGCAAAACACAACAAATGTGTTAATTATTGGACACAAAATGCGCCAAAACTTAAACTCAGTTAAGCTTAAAGTCATGTGATTTAGTTTTGAACACAATTTTGAAATTTAAATAGACTTTAGGCTTAAATGCCATTCAATGAGAAACTCATGTTTTGAGACTCAAAACTTTTGAATCAAAAGTTTCAGTTTTTAAATAAGGATTACTTTTGGATTAAAGGGAAGGGAAAGGATTTGGTTGAACCCCATTAGATATGTGTCCCATTTGTATGAAATGATGAGTATTCAACTTTTCAGAGTAGTTTAAACTTTTATATTTTGTTCAAATGAGCTTGATCAATTGCACATGGTGAAGATGTTAGTCAAGTTTAGATAGTTTTTAACTCATTTCTGAAGTTTAATATAAACTTGTTTTGATATAAACTCTGTTTTAAAAGCTTAGGTATTCAGGAATATGGGGTTGAGTCCAAGAAACGGATTTATTGCCAAACCCTTACCAACTCTTTTCCATTGGTTTTGTAAACTAATACTGAAATGAAATATTGATTACAGTTTATGTATAAATGAAGTGTAGATGAGATGACCGACACTATCACTATTCCTAAGTAATTGAATTACAAATGACTTACTTTTAAATCAGAGGTCAAAAAGAAAATGTGTTTTTGAACTGAATTTCATTAGAAATGATAAGATTTTTTGTTTACTCAAAGTTTTTCAATAAATGGCTAAACTTTGAACTAAAAATCACTTAAAATATTTGAAATCATTTATTTATTTTTATTAAAAGACTAAAAAAAATTAAGTTTTAAATATTTTTTAAATAAAACTAAAATTGAATTCAAATAATAAATTACATTAGAGTTATAAAGATTGAGCAAGGTACAATTAGCTTGTTGACTAGACACTAGACTCGGGCCACTCCAGACTCGCTATAAAGTACAATATAAACAAAACCGATGAGAGGGAAGAGAAGTAGAGCTGAACCGAACTGAAAGACAAGTCCAGGATATGAAGTAATGGAAGCATTAAATATAGAACTATAAAGAAGTGAACTGAGAAAAGGGGTTATTGTGTCTAAAGTGGCCGAAAGACCGAATACTTTATTCTCTTCTGACTGATCCACAATTGTAGAGATCTTTGAACGGACAGAAATGGCCGGAATGTAAGCTAAAGAGCCGATCGCATATGAAAAGTAAAAGGCGATGGCGTTTATTACTGTTCCCCGCAATAAGTTTTGCAAGAATATACTGATTATACCCACTATAGAGAGTGACATATTTGAGAAATGAAATACTTTTACAAGAGTTGGAACTATTATTACAACACTAAATGATATTATAAGAAGTGTCGATGAATTGACTATAGAGTATGTGTGGGCGTCCCATCCAAACACCTTTTGGACAAATTGAAAGACAACGACATTACTCCCATTATTTGTCAAAGTTATTATGGAAAGGGATATCAGAAGAATCCAGATCTCAGCTCTTCTTCCGTTGTCCCTCTCCTTAGTGCAGGTGCGCCACATTTCCCGAATGTTGGTCACATCAAACAAGTCTCTAAACATTGTCCACCAGTCGGCGCCATCTTCTGAATACTCAGTAGTCACTAACCTCTGACTGAATTCTGGGTTTTCATTTGCGTCCAATTCTTTGATTTGTGACTTTTCACCAGAAGTCGTCTCTTTTTCACTGACACTTAACTGAAGAATTGTCTCAACATTTTTAATCTGTTGTTGAGTCGGTTTCACTACTTTTGTCTGAAGAAGTGGTTGACGCTCTCCATTGCTATCCATTTGTTCGTCAACTGTTTCTGACTCATTGTCTGAGATGGTAATGGTTTCCATTAACTTATTTTTATGAATTATTCTTCTCTCAAGAGGTATGAAAACAATCCAAAAAGTGGCAGCAATTTGAGCGAAGAGGGCTATACTAAACACTCGTATATATCTATGGATCTGTCCGTCTTCGCCCTCAATAATGTCTCCAATTATATCACCGCCAATGAAGATACCGATCGGAACCGCTATAAAACCAAATTCAATGAAAAGCACAGAATAATTGGGAATACTTTACCGATAAAAATGATGGTTTCGATGATCGCAAACTTAATGGTACGGAACTGGACTTCAGTGACAGCCGCCACATGACTGAAGACAGACATCATTATTCCCATCTGACCACTAGAGATGGCCGTCGGTAGGAATGATATCAACATCCAATTGACGTCTTAATTAGTGGTTAATTTTAGAAACGATTCTATTGATTGGTATAAGTTATGTCACATAACTTATGTATCACTAAATCTGTCCAAAAAGTGATGTCACATAAGCTTAACCTCTAACCTCTAACCTCTAACCTTGCTCAAAAAAGGTGGCATTCAAGATATGGAGTGTTGTCTCAATACAGGCCGCGATTGACACTATACTCATCAATAGTTTGGGCGCTGCCTCGTGTTTGTCAGCCCAGGCACCCAAGAATAGTGACCAGAATATTATGGGAAGAGTTGTGACCAAAGTTTTGTAGAGCATAAATGATGTCACGTCTGTCAGAATCATATTCTTGTAATCATCCTCTGAAGATGTGCTCTCCTGTTCACTGAGTCGGGCACAGTAGTCACTACCGAGTTTATATCTGAACAAACAAATTTTATCCTGGGCCATTTGTTCAATGGTAAGATTTTGCAGAGCAAATGAAAACATATAAAGGAAGAGAAAGGGCTCGAGTCTGAACCGCTTAAGAAATTTAATGCATTCCATTGATATCCACAAATTCTTCGCTCAAAACCTGATTTAAATATATTTTTGAGAAAACATTTTATAAATCATTTGACAGAAAATGAGAGCCAATTGAAGTCAATCACCGGTTTTTTCCATAATTACTATTTAATCCATTGATTAGAGAATATGTTTTATCACTACATTTATCTCTTAATTTATCATTTTCTCAGATAAATCCATAGAATGAAAGGCCGACAGCACTTCAACATAGTTTTAAAATCATTAAATCAATCGGTAGTTATTCTATTATAAGATTATAGTCAACAGATATTAGTACAGAAAATAAGTACAGAATATGTTTTCACGACTAATGACTCATTGTTTGCAAATTTCTTTATAAAATGAAATTTTAAAAAAATGGTTTCCAAGGATATACAGCTTTAAATAAGTTTTGTTGAGTAAACATAACAAGTTATAATACCTTTACATTAATAGATACTTTTAAAACATTCAATTATGACCTTATCTCAAGTTTAAAAAAAATTAATAGAAAACTAGCATGGTCAATTAAGTTAAACAAATAATGTAATGAAATTTCTTGAGATAAGACTTCCGATGAAAGGTTTCTGTATTTGAGTTAATTAAAGTTAAGTAAACTGTACTATCGATATGTACTCAAAAATACTTATAGTAATTGATATCAGTTGAGTTCGTTTAGTTCGTCGCTAATTATTTACCTTTTTTATAGTCAATAAATTCATTACTCATTTGAGTGAAACCGCAATCATAAATAAAAAGGTGGAAATACTTCATATAAAGTGAAAGTTATAGGGGTTTTGTTCTATTAATGCCTAATAAATCCATGTGTTATTCAATACGAGAATTTTTCAAAGAATTTAAGGAATTCTCGAAAACATTCAAATAAATAAATAGATAAATGCCCTGATTATAGTTATATAACTTGAAAAGTTTAGATTTACATTAGAATTGTATTCATTTTATATAAAAAATATCAAATCCTATGCATTAGTCAAATATCCCGGATTTGAGTAATTATAATCTGTGATAAAAACAAAAAACAAACCAAACGATTGTTGACTCAATAGTCGACACTTTGAATATCCAAAGCAATTATCTCTTAAGAGATTTATTTAATATTAAGTAATATCCGTATATTATAGTTGTGAAGAGTCTGATAGTATCTGACATATCTTCAGTATATTTTAGTCAACAGAATAACGCACTTCATATGAAAAATTGTTTTTTTGATGCACACAAATGCCAGGTTACGATTTGGACCGTTTTATTGACCTGACTTATGTCGAAAAGGTTGAACTCACGTGTAGTATATGTCAGGACATATTCCGCAATCCATTAGTGGCCAACTGTTGTCTACAAACCTTCTGCGAAGAATGTATTATGGATTGGCTCAACACAAACAACACATGTCCCTATTGTAGGAAAAAATTCAAACAAAGTAATCTGCAACGACCACCAAGGTTAGTTGGTTTATCCTCTTTGACGTCTTTAAAGTTACATAAAAATCTATTTTTAAATTTTGATTCGTTGCCAAAATCACTCAATAAATAATGTCTTGCAATTAAAATAAGCATGGTTAAATTATTAAAACATGGTCCAATTTTAGGCATCACATTTGTTATGTTAACTATGACCTTGTTCAACTATAAACTTAGCTAGCAATTTCTAATATCCGTTTGTTAATTAACTAAATGTTTTGCATAACGTTTCCAAATAAAAATCTGGACAAACGCTTTCAAGTTATTAATTAAAAAATATAAACTTGCAATGTAGTCCCGTGCAATGTAACCTTGTTCATTAGAATAAATGTTATACAATGTATGTTTGTGTCTACCAATTCCTGGCCTACAATTATAGATAAATAATTATTATTAGAAATAAAAAATTGAAACTTTACTCAACTCTTGATATTTTTAGAATTAGTGACAAAAATAGGTGCAATACTATCTCGCTAACTTTGCACTCCCTCATAACAAACTTATATAACCTTGTTTGGAATAGTATCTCAAGGAAAAAAGATGATTAGATTTTCATATAAGTTTTCATCTAGGTTGTTTTGCATTTAATGATAAAAAGATGCATTACCATGATAATATAAATATTGTAATATTTTAAATATCATGTAAGTATTTTGTCTAAATTTTAGACTCTAAAATACTATCAAAAAATAAATAAATAAAATCATTTATTTATTTATATTTTGAGTAAATATTTTAAAGTTCGACAAAATTTTTAATTATGAAATAATTGTTTAATCATTTGAGAAACACTGTTGAGAGTAATGCCTTCAATACAAACTTGTTTATTTATGCAAATGGTTTTAACAAGGTGATATCACCCGGTAGATGTAGTTAAAAAATTAAATAAGATTATCCTATCAATATTATAATTAATGAATAATATTCTTGGTTCTTCAAATGCATGAAAAGTTAATAAATCACTTAATAACTAAATTTTCAATCATTTAATGTTTTTCATGGCTTTAAGTGGATTAAATATGATCTAGGTTTTTTAATATTGATTTATGATATGCTACAGATTAGTGATGAATATGTTGGCGAACCTAAGGCTGTGTTGTCAGTTCAAAGAGAAGGGATGTCAACAAATTCTTTATCTGGAGAGTTATGATAACCACCTTCTCGTCTGTCAATACAATAAAAAAGTCTGTCATTTGTGTCATTGCGAACAACTCGATGGCGAACACAATTGTCTTCAATCTCTCCTCGAATTAAACAAATATCTCAAAGAAGATATAGACTCAGCTCTCGATAAAAATAATTTATTATCTCAAAAGTTGCAAGAATTCAAACAAGAAAAAGAGGCACTTCACCAGACAATCGAAAATCTGTCTAAAAATAGTCCGATTCTTAAATCAAAGAATTTTTCAAAAGTATTTAATTATGATTTCTATTCAAGAGTTGAAATAAATTATTTATAATTATTTGTTAGTTAAGTGATTATCAAATGATAGTCGAGTCCCGAAAACAGTTGGAAACGGCGATCATTATTAAGAGGAATACATCAGAAGAGATGACGAATAAAATAGTTTCGATCGTCAAAAACGCATTGAATTGCGAACAGAATTTATCCGATTTATGCAAAACAGTTAAAGAATTAATTGAATCAGAATTGGATGGTTTGTGGCACTGCACAGCCTTTTATGACGATATCGGAAGTCATAGTTTCACATTTGACGACATGTTTATTGTTAGTCTTGTCTTCGAGAAGCTTAAGATAACAGTTCATAAAGTCTTCGATGACGTCAGTCTCATAAATAAATATTTTTAAGAAAATTATTTAAATTTTTCTTTAATTTTTAGATTAAAATAAAAAAGTTGGCACAACTTCTCCGCTCCGGTAAAGTAAGTGAAGATCTAACCGTTCATAAGGCAGATATGAGTCCTGAACTCATCGCTAATGTCAAAGAGATAGCAATAAATGGCATAAAACTATCCAATAATTTAACAAATCTATCGAAATATGTTAGTAAAGAGTTGTCTAAGAAATGGGACGGCGTTTGGCACGTCTTCGCCTTCAGAACATTTTTAGCCAATTGTTATGTTTGTCCAAAAGTCGGCCGTTTTATAAACCTTACGATTTCTGATCTCAATATCGTTATATTTCAGGTCTAAACAGTCTATAATTAATGTCTAATAATTCAGTTCTCAAATCAATAATACATTAATTTTGTTTGAAAATCAATAAATAGATAAACAAATAAATTAAACTTTTATTTCATTGAAAATAACACTTTATTTCCCAGATTATTCCCATCGAGAATATTAGCAAGCTTCATTTACAAAACTGGTCAGTCATTGAACTCTTTATGACAAACAGATGAAATACTTGTGCTGTGGCTGTGCTCTGAAGGGCTATTTTGTCAGTTCAATAAACTCTTAATATTGTTTTATCCGGGATTACAGAATGAATACTTTACTTCTAAATCAATATTAAGCATATCTAAAATGATCTTGTTTATAAATGCATACTTTACATTTAATTTTTGCAACATGGAATGCAAGCAAAATAATTGGTCTAGTACATTTTGAACTCTAATTCAATAAAATAGTTTTGTTAAACGATAACTGATATAAATTATTAAATTATTAATTGGTTTTTGTTGTAAAAAATGGTCAAAAATTAACATTACATTTAATTAATTGAAAGTGTACTTGTTCATTTGGTGTATTGCCACAAACCGTTCATTTATTTCTTTTGTTCTCTAGTTTTCCCTTTAATTGAGTGAAAAATTTATTCAATTTATACAAAGTTTTTGCGAAAAATTACTTGAATTTACTTAAGAAACGGCTATTCCTTTAAAAGTGACTAATGGTTGGCATTACTCTCAGTATACAACTAATGACTGTCGCTTTTATAGTATTAGAGCGACAGAAGTCCCACAACTCAGAAACCGAACGGAAAAAATGGTACGACTCCTATGACTTTATTATCGTTGGCGCCGGTTCTGCCGGTGCTGTTTTGGCCAAACGACTAACAGAGCGCTGCACTAAAACTGTATTACTTTTGGAAGCGGGAGGGCCTCAAAATGCCATCGAAACAGATATTCCAAAGATTTCCCGCTCTTTAATTGATTCAGAGTTTGATTGGAAGTATGAAACTATAGCTCAGGAGTGGTTCACTCCATATAGAGTGCCTGAGCCAAGAGGAAAGGCGATTGGAGGCTCTTCTACTATTAATAATATGATATATAATAGAGGAAACAGAAAAGACTTCGACAATTGGGTCATTGAATTCGGTGCAAACGGTTGGAGTTATCGACATTTATTACCTCATTTTATTAAATCGGAGAACAATACAGACCCTAATGTAGTTTATGCCAACCCTTTATATCACGGAATTAATGGACCGCTCATAATATCTACTGATCCCAAACCGGATCCTATTTTATTGGCCGAACAAAAATCATTTGAAAATTTGGGTCTTTTGGATACCGATATTAATGGTAGACAACAATTGGGTTCAATGATAGCCCAGTCATTCATTTATAAAGGATTGCGTTCGAGTACTGCCAACGGATATCTGGAGCCAAATCCCAGACCAGAATATCTGCATATTTTGAGCGGAGCTTTTGTAACAAAAATATTGTTTAAGACATTTGGAGGCAAATTGACTGCCAGTGGAGTGGAATTCATTAAAAATGGATATTATTATAAAGTGGATGCCATTAGAGAAGTGATTCTTTCTGCCGGTTTGTACAGCACTGGAATTATTTTATAAATTTGACATATTGTGAATGACAGGTGTTTTCAGTTCACCACAAATTTTAATGCTTTCTGGAGTTGGACCGGGAGAACACTTAACTAGATTTGGAATACCCGTATTGGCCGATCTTCCAGTGGGTAGTAATTTGCAAGATCATCCCACGGTATCCATCCATATGCTTATTAATAATGATAAAATGGTGAGAAGGCCGGCCCCTCGTATGGATATCGAGCAACTCTATCAAGTGTTGGCTGAAGGCAATGGACCTCTTTCTGTATTGACTCCACTAATTGTATTTTGGACGACATCCAGTGTTGAAGACAAGGAATGGCCCAATACTTATACTTATTCCATCGTTGAGGCCGTCACTAATCTAAATAATACGGTTCGGGAAATGCCTGCCCATAGGGATCGATGGAAACAATATTTTAAGCCATATCTTAACCGCTATTTATTGTTGACATCACCCCATCTCTCACGGGTTAGAAGTTATGGAACACTTCGTCTCTCATCAGTTAATCCTTTTGAACATCCAATCATTGACCCACAATTCTTAGCTCATCCTCAGGATTATGAGGATATGGTAGAACTGGTAAAGTATATATTGTATGTCCTCTTGGAAACAGAAGTCTACGATTATTTGAATGTATTCCCTGAACCCATTCCCGGGTGTAGTTATTGTTTGGATCACAAACTACATGAATGCGATTCATATATTCATTGTTTGATTCGGGAGACAATAAAAACAGGTTACCATCCGGTGGGCACATGTCGTATGGGAAGTGTTCAAAGAAGAGATGTTGTCGTTGACGAACGACTTCGAGTGAAAGGCATTTGTAATCTTCGAGTTTGTGACGCATCGGTTATCCCTCAAATCATTAACGCCAACACAAACGCCATTTCCGTTGCCATCGGAGAAAAAGGAGCCGACATTATAAGGAAAGACCACGGATTAGATAATTTCCAATATAAAAAATATTGACCAAGTACACTATTTTTGCTTAGTTTAATAAATTATTTATTGAAAGTTTACTTATTTATATTTCTTGCATTAAAATCAAATGAGCATGGTCTCATTCTTTATCTTTTATTTAAACTATGTTTCATATTAAGCTCAAATACACGCTTTGAGAAAAGATCTAGTTAAGATTTGGGAATAACAAGACGACATTGTATGTCATAGCATCAATATTAAAAGTTAGCATGTTCAATTCATACATGTTATACTCATTCCTGAATTCAGTTAAATAAGAACAAAATAATAGCGTGCATTGAATACACTATACATAGAAATTGGGCTAAGAAAGTATCAAGTTAACTTTAAAATTTAATCTTGTTTAGATCACATTCTGATATACCTTCTATTAATTTTGATCCAATAAACTAAGCAAGATACTTTTCAATAGACTAGAAAAGACAATCCAATGTCCACTAAAATGTTATTTCTTATCCTCTGTTAGAAAGACTTAACCCAATACCATGAAACCTCCCAAATATGAAAAACCTCCTAAATATGAACATGTTCATATATCCATATTCACATCATATACTTTTCAATGGGTTAGTACCTCCCAAATATGAAAACTTCCCTAATATGAAAACCTCTTAAATATGAACATAGTTATCAAAACCAATATCATTATCGATACCTCTATAATATGAACAACAGTTCAGAAAACTATAATTTAAAATATATTCAATAAAAACATTGAATCAAATGTTTGCCTAAAGTCATGTGTTTAATAAGTATTCATTTAATTGTTTAAAATGACTCTAAAACAGACACATTTGTTATTTAAAGTCAAAAGACAACTAATTAATGATAATAAAAATGGTCTCAATTATCGATAATTTCAAGAAAAGTATGGCATAAGTTCGGGTGCAGTGATTAATACCATTAAAAGAGCCGACTATTATCTGAACGAAACAGTGGATGGAAATAAGAACCAGAAAATTGTTATAAAGCCTTTAAATGATAAATTGGATGAAATTATGTGAAAATTTGTTAGACTATCGAATGCAAACAAAGTACTTATCGAAACAATTAAATGAAGAATTTATAAAATTGATTTTTTTCACTGACATTTTGGTAAAAGTTTCATCATAATTTAAAAATAATTTTAAAAATTCGTAGAAGATTATAAATTTTATTTTGAAAAAACTTTTTTTTTTCTTCAAAACATTCATCAAAAGTTTGATAAGAGTAATAAATGATTTAGATTTTAATAAATAAATCATGTTTTTATAATTTATTCTGCATCAAATATGTATTCTTGAAATATTAAACTTAATTAAAAAATAATTTTATTAAATATTATAAATTAAATCAATTGAATTAATTAAATGTTGTGATTTTGATAAAAATAAAATTTGCTTTAAAATAGATATATTCAATTAATAAAATTATTATTGAAAATAAAAACAAAAATAATAATAAATAAAATACATCGAATAAACTCATTAATGAAAGTTCATCAAAACCTATAATTGGTAATTCACTTTTAAATATAAATTCTTTAAATTCACGAGGATTTGATTTCAAAATCATTTCAATCCAATAATTATATAAACCAGATTCTTGAGTTGAAGTTATCCTGTTGAAATTAAAAATTGAAAAATTTATTATAAAAATTTTAAACATTTTGTCTGTTCTTACAATTTATTTAAAGAATTCAAAATCCTTTCATCACTTCCTTTGTTGAATAACAAAAAGTAAGGCTCAGACCCTCCATCATTATTAGAGATGTGCACAATATCTAAAAGATCTTCATCATCATTTGATCTTGGCAAAAGTGACAGCTCATAAATATAATAATATAAAATTAACTTGGAGTTAGAAATGGCCAGCGAACCATTCCTTAAGCCAGAGGCTGAAGAACTATTTAGTTGACCATTAATATATACTAATCTTGGTTTTAAAATATAAGCTAGTTCAGATTCTAAAATATCTAGAGAACTACCTTGGTTAACTCCGATCTTAAGCTCTGGTCTTTCAACTAAGTCTTCCAAAGAATCAATTTTTATTATAGGTATGGCTCTAACCATGAAGTCTAATAAAAATACAGTGAATTGAATTGTAATAAAAAGAGATGATATCAACCAAACGCTTAGAAAGTATTTATTTTTCAAATGAATTATGAATTTTTGAAAATCTTTTGTTATGAGAATTAATAAATAATTCCATAAAAAATCAAAAAACTGATAAAATCGATAACTTTTCATAAATGATGAAATGAAAGCTAAACATAATATGGAGAAACCAATCATAAGCCAAACATCAATTGTAAAACAGTTAAAATAACTAAATAAAGGATATGATCCATATAATGTTCTTGATGCTATTGTAGCATCCCTTTGCCATTTCCCTGAACCCTATACATGACGTGTGTGTGAATGTTATTCCAATAATTTCTATTTGACTTGAATAATGTAAATATTGACTGGATGATGCTGGAAACATGAGAAAGTCCGGTGCTTTTTCCATAACACTTTCAACTAATGGCCCAAACTCTGTGTGTAATTGTCTCAAATTCAAACTTATTTAAATTTAAAAAAAATTAATGAATTTTATTTCGAATTAATTTTATAATGATTTTGTTTTATACATACAATGCTCTATTCATCTTCACTAATTCCATCAAGAACATTAATAATGGTCCACAAACTTCATAAAAAGATTCATTATTCAGAAGTGTCCTGATAAAAATTGAAATAATAATAGGATAAATAACACTAAATATTTTATATATTTTAAAATCAAATTAGATTAACGCGAAAATACTTAGAACTCGATCACAATACACACAATATTAGAATATGTAAAGTGGGGCGCATTGAAGCGTTCCTCAACTTTTAATCACTATCTTGTGTAGCTGGTTTCTTACTAATGTTCA
>JAQFZL010000096.1:0-24065 GCA_034695685.1 Galumna lanceata
TTTTTTTTCCATTAATTATGAAATTTTCAAATAAAATATATTTTTATAATTTTTAATACTTTGTTTTATTAATACATTTAATACTTGAATAATAGATTTTAAATATTGTTTATATTATCTATAGTATAGATTCTATAGACTTGAATATATTTGAATAAAAAGTTTTATTAATGAAAAAAATTATCGATTGTTTCGGAATTAATAAAGTTTTACTTAAAATTAATTCTTAGTTTCATTTGAAGTAATTTAAAGTCATTAGAAGTGATGAAATGTTTCAGATGGCCTCAAATGAGGACAAGACTGACAACTGAAGCACTTCTGCGACGACTCATAACATAACACATCCGTAAACAGTGTCAGAGTCTTCACTTGAGTCCAGTTATGGCAGAAATTATTGTTTTGATTTTATTCGGTTCCGATATTTAAAAGCAATGAAATGATGGCATCGTTTTTGATGCTCTCATATCTAATTAAAGCCAAATTCAAAAGAAAATCAATTGACGACACATTTATTGTTATTTTCATTTGTTTTCAATTAATTCCTCTTTTATTGAGTCATTCAATATCTCCTTCGGGTTCGTCCACTTGTGGTGATGTCCTTTGTTTTCACGGCACATGTCAGGACGGAAGATGTATTTGTGACCCGGGATGGCAGGGATCGGCCTGTCATCGATGTGGAGGAAGAATAAGGTATTGACTCATTTAATGAGTCATTTGTTTTTAATTAAATTTGTTTTAAAACAATTGTTGTAAAGATTGGACGCCAAAACGGGTTACATAAGTGATGGTATCGGCAATTATAGTACAGACCTTCAGTGCACTTGGATTATAGACAGCGGACAAAGAGATTCAGTTATTCGGTTATCATTTGTTCACTTCGAGACTGAGTGTTCGTGGGATCACTTATACATCTTTGACGGCGATTCTGTCTTCTCTCCAGTTTTGGCCGCTTTTAGTGGTATTCTTGTTCGGGACGGACACGAATTTCAACGCATACCAGAAATCAGTGCCCAATCGGGAAGAGCTTATCTTTATTTTTATAGCGACGCCGCCTATAATATGAGTGGTTTTAATATTTCTTATAGTATTAATACCTGTCCTAAAAACTGTTCAAATCATGGCGTTTGTGTGTCCCCAACACTTGGCTGTACCTGTGATGCCGGTTATGACGGAGAAGCCTGTGATCGGGTTATTTGTCCCAATGATTGTAGTGAACACGGAATTTGTGACAAAGAACAGCATAAATGCAATTGTTTTCCTGAATATGTTGGCGTCGACTGCAGTCAACCTCAATATGAGGGCTATTGGACTAATGTTAACGTTATTAAGAACGCAAAGGGAAGAGCTCTCCATCAGTCAGTTTTATACGACAATTCAATGTATGTCGTCGGCGGCGAATACTATGAACCCGAAGAACTTCTTCTAAGGTTTGACTTAAAGCTCAAAAAGTGGGAAACAATTCGAACAAATTCGGACCAAAAGCCAAAGGAAAGGTTCGGTCATTCGGTAGTGGTTTATGACAACAAACTTATTATGTTTGGAGGAATGATTAAAAACGGAAACATTACTCGAGAGTTTTGGGTCTATGATATTATGAATCAAAGATGGGAAGAATGGATTGATGGGGAAAACTATTACCTCAATCCATGTCTAACAGACTTTTGTAGTCCACTTCCGGTTATGGGACATACGGCAACTCTTGTCGATAATCATATGATTATAATTTTCGGTTATAATCCAATTTATGGTTATCTGAATGTCGTCCAAGAATTCAGTTTTGGTAATAAAATGAGTCGCACTTTAATTGTCTTTAATATCTTTTTTTTCAGTGACTAAAACTTGGAATTTGGTTCAGACGAGGGGTGCGTTAGTTAAAGGGGGTTACGGACACACAAGTGTTTATGACACTACCACTAAATTAATTTATGTGTTCGGAGGCTATCACTCTTTGGGTGCGTCCGACACGTTATTAGTCGATTTGTTATATGGATATAATCCACGATTTAAGTCTTGGTTAGTTTAAAACCTTTAAAAAAAATCTCTGCCATTCAATGGATTTTTTATTTAGGATTTTATTGACTCCGAGTCAATCCCCGCGTTATCTTCACAGCGCAACAATAATCAATGGTCTTATGCTTGTTTACGGAGGAAATGGTTATAACGCTTCTCATTCTAATTCCGGTGACCGATGTTTTTCTCCACAATTTCTGGCGTATGAGATATCATGCGATATGTGGAGAACATTGAAAGACCCGTCGCCAACACTCGTTTTAAGTGATGTAGGGTCAGGCCGTTACGGCCATTCCAGCATATTATTTGATGAATCGCTTTATATTTTTGGTGGCTTTAATGGAGTAATGCTCAGTTCAATACTTAAATACTCTCCCGGAGACTGTCGGCGATATGTCTCTATGGAAGAGTGCGCTCATATGAGGGCCGGCAATAAATGTGTTTGGAATAAAGACAAAAACGTGTGCCAACCCTACAGCGCACAAAAGACATCTCAATTGTCTCTTTACAGCCCGTGTGACAACTCCTTTACAAACTTTACTGATTTGTGCCAAAAGCAGACACTCTGTCCCTCATGTCTTGAAAATACTTATGGGTGTGTCTGGTGTGGCGACTCCTGCTATCATCAGAAGTGCCGCAAAACTGGCGTCAAAGAAGAAGTGAAGAGCATAAGTGACAGTTCCAGATGTGATGAAGACATCCGGAGTTCTAATTGTGATAAACTTCATAACTGTCAGTCCTGTCATACAGAATATCACTGCGGATGGCAGAGAGACCACAAGTGCTTTACTTTTATAAGAGATTTCGACAATAATAAGACTGAAAAGACTGCACTTCGCGATGACTTGAGACCAAGTTGTGAGTCTCCCTGTCATACACGAACCACTTGTGAGAATTGCACGTCTGGTTCATGCATGTGGTGCAGTTCATCGCGTCGTTGTATTGAATCTAATGCTTATGCGGCTGTATTTCCAATCGCTCAGTGCATGGAGTGGACAATCCATCCCTACAAATGTTCAGGACTTACCTGTTCTGACATTCAAACTTGTGATAAGTGTCTAAAGAACCCTTTATGCGGTTGGTGTGACGACGGCACAGGCACTGGTGTCGGAGTTTGTCTCGAAGGTTCTTCCACCGGTCCCTATGTATGGAACGGAACATCTTATTCTCTCGTTACGAGCGCCTGTCCTGTTTCTCACTGGCATTTTTCTCAATGTCCAGAGTGTCAGTGCAACGGCCACTCAAACTGTTTGGCCCCTAATGTTTGCCATAAGCCGTGCAAACATCTGACAGAAGGCAGTCACTGTCAATATTGTATGGCCGGCTATTATGGAAATCCAATAAATGGAGGGAATTGTACGCCATGTTCTTGTCATAGTCATAGCGTCTTTTGTAATCGGGAGTCCGGCAAATGTCACTGCACTACAAAAGGCATTACTGGCCATCACTGCGAGAAATGCGACGAACAAAATAATTATATTGGAAACCCTCAGGAAGAGGGCGGCTCCTGTTTTTACAACTTAACGATGGGATATCAGTACACTTTTAATATGTCTAAACCCGACGATCGATTCTATACTCGAATCAATTTTATGAACGTTCCGATGACTCCCGATATTGACGTCGAGTTTATGATTCAGTGCCAGGAAAGCGCTTTAGTTAATATTTCAATCGGTTCCAGTAAGTGATGAATTGATTGCTTTTCCCAATTAAACATTAATTTATAATTGAAATGACTTTAAGCTACGTTTCCGATCCGTACTCTTCATGAGAGGCTTGAATGTGGAAACTTTAAGTTACGTTTCTCTCACGACGAAAACCTATTTGGTATCGAAAATACAACATTTTATGTTAATGTCTTCGCATTTTCCACTCCATTTGTACTTCAAATATCATTTTCACAGCACAGGACTCTCGATTTACTCCAATTTTTTGTTACTTTTTCGAGGTTTCATTAAATATTTCTTGTATTAAATGTTTAAAACATTATATGTCTTTTCAGTTGTTTCTTAACTCTTCTCATAATCGCTGCCATTCTTTGGAAGATTAAACAAAAATATGATTTATATAGACGTCGACAGGTATGGAGTCCTGACTAAAATGTTTCATAAATTAACTTTTATTGTTATTGTCAGCAACTGTTTGTGGAAATGGAACAAATGGCTTCCCGTCCATTCGCTGGAGTTGTCATTCAGATTAATAGAGATCAGAGTAACTCTAATTTGAAGAACAATAGAACTCTTGAATGTGATAATCCCACTCCCATTGCTCTGGAGCCCTGCGGTACAGGCAAAGCAGCAGTCCTTTCATTAATAGTACGTCTGCCCACCGGAGGCTTCAACTGTACTCCAGCAGGTATTAACTCAATTCATTTTTTACTAATTTTCCAAAAAAATTCCACACAAAATGAATGACTCGACAAATGAATAGAATATTTAGTGATCTCTCAGACAACTATTGAAAAGATATTATAGTTTTGATTGCAATCGATTTCTGATAAATTTTCAATAAAATTCAGGTCAAACCGGAATAGCAATCGCTTCAGCACTGGTTTCTTTAGGAACAATCCCTTTGGAGCACAAGTCCAGTAAAGAGACCGATTGTCCGAATAACAAAGTAATCAATAGTTCAAAACCATTCAACTGTCCGACCGCTACACCCAATACTATCACTACTGGTGTTTAACATAAGATCTGTAATTTATTTAATCAAATAATGTCTCAATTTTTATAATTTTCTAATTTTACATTAAATTCTATTTAATTGTTATTTATTTAGTTTAAAATGAGATTAAAAATTGTAAATATTATTGAGTCGTAGAATTCGAAACAAAAGTCATCTCTTCATACAAACAAATCATCGTTTCATTAAAAATTTGAGTTTTGATTTTTTAAACCAATTATAGGATCAATAATTGTATAATAAATTTGATTTTACTATAAATCTAATGTAATTTTATTATATTTGGAAAAAAGAATAAAAATTTTATTGTTTAATATAAAAGAAAAGTTATTTTTATTTCATTTAATAATTATTATTATGGAATTAAAGATGAATTTTTATTAAGTGAAAATGAGCTTGATCATTTTCAGAATACTGCAATTGATTAAACCCAATTTCTAATTAAAAATAATTAATATTGATGCTTGCTAATATTCAAGTTTAAATATTAATTACACTAAAATTAGTAAACATATATATTATGTAAAAAATCATCATGGTAACTATGAATTATTCTTTTGCTGTGAATAATTAAGTAATAATCAGTTAATAATTAGTTTTCTAAGCCTTACAGCTTAAGGCTTACACTAATATATGAATTTTTTTGTATACTATTTTTGTTTGTTTATTCATAAGTTGACGAAATGGTATTTATTTGCCCCCACTTTACATATAAAGTGAAGAAATATAGTTTTTACAACAAAACAGTTGACTTTTTTTTGAGTTGTAATCACTTAAAATTACTTCCATTCGATTGAGTTTTAGTAAGAAATGACGGAAATATTATATTTAGTTTTGAAATTCAAATATTTTAAAAGTTAAGTAAAAATAGTAAACTTTTATAAGTTAGAGGTTATTATCGACAAAATTAAACGATAATAATTAATCAATACTTTCTTACACTATAATTATATTAAGGAGTTATTAAATTAGTTAAACTAATAGGTAGTATTTAGTTGGAACTTGATCAAATAATAATTTAATAAAGATTGAAAAACTTTCATTAGTGCGAACCTATAAATCATTTAAGGAATTTTTGTTTATAATTTTATTTACTTTTTATATATAAAACTCAATCTAAAAGTCGTTACACTAATGATAGTATTAGAGATAAATTAATTAAAAACAAAAATATATTCTGAGATCTAATGAGACCAACATTTGATAAAATATCTATTTTTTCAAATCCGACAAATATTTTAATGAATCAAATTATTTATTCGAGGGATGTTTTCCTCGGATTCTTAGTTTGAGTGATAAAGTTTTAATTGGATCTAAATCTAGTATTTGTATAATCAAGTTATTTGCCATATAATCTAGGTAAAAATTAAAAACTCATGAAATCTTAGATTATATGACATTTTACAGAAGAATTCAATTTAAGGAATCATTATTTTTATGATAAATAATTTGTTTAGAAGTTTTGCCACTGTTTTGGAAGTCATGCCATTTATTGATTGTAACCTCCAATAAATTATTGAGAGGTCGGCCCCTATGAAGAGACAACAGATTGAAGATATGACATACTTTTATCTCCTCTTTTAGGCGGTTCTGTCAGAATAGTCTTAAAGGTAATGATTGACCCCAAGAGAGCTGTTCAGAGGTAACATTCCTACGAATATTTTGCATATTTTCTGTTCACCGATCGATATCTTAAACGAATGCGAATCCGTTGACAAACAAATAATAATATCTGAGAATTTAATTTTGAAAAAAAAACTACAAATTTCTCATAAAATAACTTTAAAAAAAATTCATATAAAATATATTACAAATAAAAAACAGTTTTTGTCAAACATTTGGCCAAAAAACAGGAAATATTTTATTTATCAATTATTTAGGAATAATTTAACAATAATTTATCAGTTCATTCATTATTAAAAAAAAACATTCAATGATTTATGGAATTTCGCACTTAAATGATGTGTTACTAAACTTTAAAACAATTCTCATGAAAACCATTGGAATTTCAATTAATTATTATATAAACGATGTGATCATAATTGCATTCCTTTCCTAAACAGAAATATTGGAAAAAAATTCTTTCAAATAAGACATAAATCACTCATTTTTTACATTTTTTAATTTTTTTTAATGAAATTGCAAATTATGAAATACATAAAGAATGATCAAGTTATTTTAAATGAGAATTAAATGTGTTTGGGTGGTCCCACTTTCATTAAAAATCTTTTTAAGATTAATCTGAACACAAATAAATGAGTATATGAAAAGTAAATGAACAAGGGTATAAACAAGATTTAAAAGAGAAGCATATTTAGAGACAATCAATCATTATTTGATGTGAAACACACCTCCCGGTCAGTCATACTAAACAAAAGTTTAATGGATGCGTTTGAGGCAAACAATTTGACAAATTTTAAGTACTTCCGAATCAATTAAAGTTTCGTCATTTGTTTTGTTTATCGATTATAAGTAAAAGTAGGCTTTCCTTTAACTATCACTTCATTCTAAAGAAATTCATTTCAAAGATATAAAAGTGTTCGCAAAACAAAGGAATCTTTTTTATAGTTTCAAATCAAAAGTTAAGAAATGCATGGATTAACTCAAATAGATTTTATTTTTCACAAACAAAAGAAATAATTTGAACACAACTTTTTTTTCACTCATTTATAATTGAATTACTTATTGATTAATAAAAATAAAAGTAAAACTGAAACTCAATTTCTATCCATCGATAGTAATATTGAGTTTTATTGTGAACTCAATTCAAGAGACAGAAGAAACCCCTGAAATGACTAAAAGTAGGTTTTTCTCAATAATTACTTGAATGAGGAGAAAATGGGTCACAATCTATACTAACAAAAGAGTTCAACCTATTGATGATTTAACTTTCAAATTCCTTATAGATTAGGTCCATTATCTACCTGTACAAGAAGAACAAGATAAACATTCTTGCTTATATTGCTTAATATTTGCTTATATATTGCGATATTATCTGTGAATTATTTTTTGTTAATATTATTGAAGATTTTTTGAGTTAAAACTTTAGTTAACGACTAATTAAAGAGTTTTCAGATAATTTTAGATAATTTTAGAGAATTTTCTCGATTCTAATCAAAATTCTAATCATTTCTTTGGAGTTAAAGACTTGAAAATTAATGAAAATAAATGACTTTAAAAGTAATGGAATATTGTTTGAGATTTTTATAATTTATATCTAAATTTAAATGACGAGGAAATAACATTTGATTAACGAATAATTATTGTTAAAAAATAATAAATTAAAGGAAATTATTGTTTTGCGGCAAAATTCGCAATACTTTAATCATTAGATCTATAAATCAGCGCTGATTTGAGGCTCAAAACAAATAATTTTGAAACATTAATTCCGAGACATTAATTTCAATTAATTTTTTTGAAAAATGAAAAGTTTCAGCAAAAAACTGCTTAAACTTCTTTTTTAGTAATAAAGTACTATACTTATATTAATATATTTTTTTATTAATTGACTCATTTTATAAATTTTTCGTTTATGAACTCTTTTTAAAGGAGTAACCACTTAAGTGACACTTTACTACTAATTTATAGAGAAGTCATATTTGGAATTTACTGTAATTTCAAAATATTAATAAATATAAATATAATTATAATTGAATTATAAAATGATTTCTTGTCGTTAAGACTGAATTTGTCGTCCATTTATGTAATAGTTTTCCTTTAAAAGCGATTAAATTTATTTATTAAGAAAAAATTATAATGCAAATGTACCTTGCTTATATTGCTTATAGTTGTTACATTACAGGTTATTCTACTCCTTCAGTAAATTGACATTCAAAGACACTTTTCTCTGTTCTTAAATATTTTGTGTGACATGAATAAAGACATGTATTTAATTGAATAGAAATAACCTTGAAAATTTTATAATGCACCTTTATCAAATAAAATTTATGGGAATTATTGAAAAAATTAAAATTTTTCTCAATTTTTCTAAATTCATGTCAATTCAAATCTTTGATATCTCAAACTTTGGCAAAAGTACTAAATGTTGGTATATATTGAGCCTAATATAAAGCTGTCTTTGTTTTGGAAAAAATAAAAAAAAACTAAATTTATTCAAAACCTAATTATTTATAAAATTGATAAAAACATTACAGATGTAGTCATTAATATTAAATGAAATCATTTCATTTAACTCAAATAACAAGGAATTTGATTCTAATATTATTACGTCAATTCCTATATCCAAACATTTTGTTAAATCAATATTAAACAAGTGGTAAACTATTGCTATTTATTATTTAAATGTTAAAGTTGTTTAATAATGACTAATACAGTTCCAGTAAAAACATGAATATTATGTAAAGAATGCGATACTTTTATTATAAAATAATTTGACTTAACTTTTGAGTAAAGATTTTTCGAGGAATAAATGAATAAATAACTGAAAATTAAGCGAACAATTGTTTAACTGATATTTTGAAACAATAAATAGTTTTATTGTGTTTTTTATTATTTTTATTTTACATTTAATTGGAAAATATAAAACAAAATGATTGGGATTTTAAATAAAGTAATTTTACATTTAGAGTACAAGTAGTCATATATTCGGCTTTTCTTCAGTATTTCTACTGATATTTATTTACGACGAGTTATAAACACATTTTTACTGAAATAAAACTTTAAATATTTTTCTTTACACTTAAAATAAAATTAAATAAAAATATTAATGAAAAGATTATTTAAATTAAACATAAATTACTTAAATTATATGAATTATATTTCAATAATTGAATGATTGGATGAATTGTTTATTATTTGAGAAGTAATTATTGAATATTTGGCACAAAATTACTTTAAATTTTGATTAGTATTAGAAAATTGAATAAAAATAATTTCAATGAACTTTACTTTAATTCCTTTAAAATAAGGAATTATAAGGCAATGGAAAGACATTTGATTTGTTATTTTCATATTTATTTAAGTTTAAAGAGATTTTCTTTTAAATTATTATTTGATTTGACATTTAATTGAAAGCATTTAATGTTTTTCTCAGTGAATAATAACAAAACAACTGTTAGTAAATCATTTGAATTTTGGTTTTGTTGTGAAAACTAAATAAAATCGATGGAAAATTCATGCAAATTCACAATATTTTTTATATCAGGATATTTTCATTGCAAGAGAAATGAACTTTTGATTTGTTTCCCAAAAGCATAACTAATTTTAGTTTAAAAGTCTATGAATTTCCAGAAAAAAATTAGAATAAAAATAATTCCTTCAAATTCACTGATCGTTGAATTAATTGTTGACTCAATTGTTATGCAAAACAGAATTCCGTTAAAAACAAATCGAAGTGAAGTAATAAAAACACTTTATTTTTAAAACATTTTCCTTAAACTAAGTCTAAGTAATCTTTTTTTCTCTTTTCAAGACTTATATTTTAACGAAAAAATATATTTTTATAAATAAAATTTAGTTCATTGAGCCCTAACTCAGTTACAACACTAACAAACTTTAGTTTTTGTTAATAGTTTTAAGCAGTTGTTTGCTTCTTATGTACAGTGAAAGTCATTGTCTAAAGTTTATGAAAAGCGAAACATAATTTTCTGCTATAATATAATAGACATAACAGTCTTAATGTCTGATCAGTAGTCCATAAAAGGAATGATTTTGTTAAGAACCCTACGTTTGTCTCAAAAACAATGAGAAACTCAGACTCTTTTGTTAACAACTGTTGTTTAGTCGACGCATTTCATGCCATAAGAACACAGAATTACCCGAATTATAATATTAATGTCGTTATTAGTAAACCATTTTTCTATACACTATTCACTCATAAATCACAAACAAATGGTATTCAACGAATCACTTCTTTGAAAAACTTTATGAATAAAACGGAAATACAAAACATTTTTAATTATATTTAAATAAATTTGTTTTTCATTTAGTTTTTATTTTTTGGCGAAAATTAGTTTTTATTTAAATTCATTTAAATATTTATATCATTAAAGAAAACTTTTCGTTGAATTTTGAGTTTTAAAGTAATTTTTACAGAATTTTTACCAAAACTTATTTCTTGTGCGAAACCCAAAACGACTCTTGAATTTCTGGACAGTCTTCCCATGAAGACTGCGATGAAGTTGAGAGACGGTGAGCACTCTTTGCCCACTGAGAAGGCGTCAGACTTCGGTCTAGTGGTGAACACAATGATCGCGGAGAGGGTTGTGATGACGAACAATGAGATCCGGAACAATCACTGAACAGAGAGACACGACTAGTGGAAGTTGTGTTCGGCGCTATAGAATCGGCCGATAGTTTTGAGTTGTTGTAAGTCTGGCGCGAATTCAAGTCTCTTATATCGAATGAGTCGAGCGGTAAATGTGTTAGAGTTAAGACACGGGAAGTCATTCGACTACTTATGGGTAGAATAGCTTTTCTTTTAGTGTCCGCCCGATTATACAATGTTTGCGATGAGAAACTTGACATCGAAGATGAGGGACACGTACTTCGAGAGGGAATACCTCGAATAAAATGAGATGAATCGATAGAACTCTCAATTTTTTCACTATTTGTTAAACCCTTTCGCGTTTCCATATATTTTTTGTCTGAAAATTTGAACTTTTCAGTGCCGGGAAGTTTTGGTGGTTTCATATTTGTTGACTCTATTATTGAACAAATCTTTAAAGAATTTTTATAATTTATTGGTTTCACTGAAATTATGAGTCCATTGGAATAATCGCCCATAAAGTTAACTAAAGTAAAGTCTGAGCTTAAGATTAGCACAAATGAGAGTCAATGTTCACAAAAATAACTCATCTGACAATTATTAGGACTGGTTTCCAAAAATGGCTTTAAATTTATGAAAAATAGGAATTTTGTTTCACTTGACTTCGAAAACAAAAATTTTTAGTTAAAATTCTCCACAAATTATTGAAAACATTTTGACGTCCGACGAGAGATATATTGGTTTTGAACCCAAACTTATATAAAGTTCTTAACACTTGACTCTCAATATAAGTTCGAAGACTGAGATTCGGTTTAAAGAACTTTTGAATTACGAATTCAAAGCTTTTAAAGAATAAGATTTACACAAAACTATCCTTTCGTTTATTATTATTGTTGTATATAATGTTAAAACATATTCAGACGTATTTAAGATATAATTTGCATTTCATTTCACATAACTTGAGATTAGATGAAAAGTATACGAAACACTCGTGAACTCAAAAGGCGATTCAAAACGAACTGAAGTTAAGCACAGCATAAACGCTCAAATATATTATATTTCAGATACTACTGCTATATATCAGATCCCTTGAGAACTAATTCAAGGTCTTCTTCGGTTGTGAACATTTTTTTGCGTTCAGACGATTGGTTTCTTTGATGAATCTCTCTTTCAATTGAGTCTTTTTTTATTGAAACTTCAGAAATGTTTAGTAAAATTACTTTTTTCCGCTAAAATTTGTTTAGTCGTCTTTGTGTTGGGCCAGAGTATTGAGTAGTGAAAAATTAAAAGTCAGGGCGTTCTCTACGCTCTCTATTACTCAGTTCACACTCTTTTATCGAAAACAACGTTTTAAGCGAAGGGCAGATCACAAGAGGACTATTTATTTTGTAAAGACTACACACAAGAATCGAAACGTCACTTACTATTCATTTTGTATTCAATATTTTCTACAGACGTGTCGGCAATACTTTTGTGAATAAATAAAAATAGTAACTCAAATATGAATGGAAATCTTTCTTACAGTATATCCAAAGTATATCTCTTCTGAAAGAGTGGCCGAAAAACGATTTTTCAGTTCATATTCGCACAACTCGTTGTATACTTGAATCGAGTCGAGTCGAAGTGCAATAAATTAAACTTTTGGATGAGTTAATGCTCTTCTTCTCACAATTATTCTCGAAGTGAAAACTGTTTCCTTCTTTTGCTTCTTTCGTGAGTTAGTTATCAAAAAATATGAGAAAATAGTGTTTTTTCGTTGAACTCTATAACGGCTTATAATAAATACAGAATAACATTAAAAATGTTTAAACTTCTGAATTATTATTTCTCTTCTCTGATTCCAATCTGTTCTGACATTGATATGAAGTTCCGTTCCGTTCCTTCGGTCACTTAAACGCATTAATGGTTTACTCCTTTAATATAAGTCACATGTAATGAATGCTGATTTAAAAATGCAACGAAAAATAGTTTTTATTCGGTTTCATCACTCGTTATAACAAATCAAAGTTGAAAATTATATCAATTCATACAAAAGCAGATATGCTTTCCTTCCTCTCCTTTTTTCATTATATTTAAATTTGGAGAAAATATTAAATAAGGGAATGACCGACACTTTGAACCAAACTTTATGACAACAATGTTCGTGGATTATATCACAACCATATCATTAAACAATAAGCGCTCAGATCTCTTCAATCTTCCTCTCACTCCTAAAAATGACAAAAGAAGTTAAAAACTTTTAGGAAGACTTCACTGAATGTTCGTTTCGCTTATTATTAATATAAGTTCAAAAAACCTCTCCTCTCCTCTCCTCTCTCTCTCTCTCTCTCTCTCCCTCTCCCGAATTGATTTCAATTGAACTAAATTTAAATTAGATTTAATTTATTCAAAGATACGGTATTTATGCAAAGAATTGAAGTATTGGTATCAATATTCTGAGTGTTCGCCAAAAAACAGGTAAATATTGATATTTTTTATTTCCAATTCATTAGAGAGAAGACAAGCAGTTTGTGATTGACCGCACCTATCACTGAAGGAAGTGCTTTGAATTAAACTTAAACCAAAGGAAAGCTATAAATAGTAGTATTTCTAAATTTAAATTCTCGTCTAAAAAGAGAAGAAATGAATTCTGTTTTTGAGAAAATCAGATAAAATCGAAAAATTTGGAAAAGTTTTCATTTTTTGCTTAACTTTTAATTTTTAATCACTTTTTGAATCGAATATCAATTTATTGAAGTTTTTTTCTAAAAAGACTTTTTAAATGATTTTCAAAACCGAAGAAAAATCAATGGATTTAAGTTTGAAATTCAATTAATGGCTTTAAATTGTTATCTCTTTTTGAATGTTTAATTTGAAAGACATTTCGAGGAAAGTTTTTTTTAAATGTATAAACGAGTCATTCAAATGTTATTCTGTGCCCACAAGTAGTTGTACTGTAGTTGTAGTTTAGGTCCCAAACTTTCAAAACACTATTCTCGACCTTAACCTTAAAAACCTTTGGGTTTACATTTAAAGCATATGATTCCTGAATTCACGGATCAGATAAGAGGAAGAAATGCATCTGAAAAGGACTTCCAAAAGTGTGATAACAAACCTAAAGCAGAGTCTCTATTAGTCGGGGCTTTTTTTCACCACTGAAATGATTGGCGCCAAACGCAAGACATAGACCTTATGGCACACACTCTGAATGACACCGAATGACAAAAAACATTGATTTGTTTCAATGATCGACACAATTATGATAAGAGTTTACATAAAAATCATTTCAAAACAAATTTTGTTTCAAATATTTAAGAATTTAAAAACAAAATAATGTTTTTAATGTCTGACAAACAAAACGTTAAAAACAAAAGTTTAGATAACTTTCACTTACATTAATGAAAGAGCGGCCAAACATCAAACCATTCAAACATCACACCAATTGAGGCACAGTTTAAGTCAACTGCAAACTAATCCCATAATAATAGTAATAGAAATAAAAATAACAATTATTGTTGAGTTGTTGTACACCTGTTTCTGAAAAACAGCGTAGAATAGGTGAGTACCGGACGCTAATTAAGAGAGTCGTCAGTATTACACAAATCAATTGAAAAACATAGAAATAACGATATAATGAATGGGAATAAACGTTGGATTCATAGCCTGTTCTTGACTTCGTTCCAAATCGATGGATGACTAATACCTGTGCATAAGTTGTAAGGGCTGTTCGTATGACTCACTTGAACTGTGTTTTCATAGAAGTATGTTATATAACTTATATATATATATATAGAGTTGAATCTAAACAACTTTCGACAGTTTGTGTTGGAAGCGATTGAAGAGAGGATCAGATATTAGATATGAACTCTAAGTTCTTCATTCACTTCTTCGATAAGCAGTTATTCCACTCAACTCTCACTCTTTGAAAGACGAGAGAAAACTTCAAACAACAGCAATAATACGCCTCCAAAGGAGGAGTATCTCTCGGGCTCATAGTCTTTGCCTAATCTTTGTCGACAACTCTCCCTTCTCTCTGCCGGCGCTCAATCACTCACTAACTATAAACCATTAAAGAAAATCAGTAGAAGAGGAACACAACCGACAAAAAAAATAGTTTAGAAATTATATACCTTTTGTTTCGTCTGTTAATTAAAGGAATTTTTTAGTTAAATATTTTCAGTTGAAAACATTGAAACTTCTGCTATAGATTTGCACAAAAAACCAATGGATTGGTCTTTCCAGTAGTAGTAGTAGTAGTGATTACTGAAAGGAGAGGACAATTTGCTTAAAAGTTAAAAACCCACGCATTAATTGACAGTACAGTAAACCAGATGTGAAAAACTTGCTCTCATACAGTGATACCAATTGATATGTTTGAGTATTAGTCTGACGTAACCATCGCTGGAATCTTAAAAATTATATATTAAAGTGACGGCCACTAACTGGGAAGAGAGGGTAAACCAAATGATTAAATAAATGGATGAATAAGAGACAGGCAGTGCCTCCAGAATTGTGATTCTGTTTAAAACTATTTAAAAAATTAGTATAACTCACGTGAAGAGCTAGTGTTGACCCTCTCTATGCCCACATTTTCAGACAATATGCTAATCAAAGCCTTAATAAATCACAAACAACACTACAATTGTGAGACCCTTTGAGAGCGTTCACAACATATTTATAATTTATCTTAACTTAAATGAAAACCACAGGAATTAAGTTTAGAAAAAAAAAATGTTTTCCACAAAAATGTAAACCTAATAGACTTGAAAAGCGAAAGTAAGACCACCGGTGAGTATAACAATCGATGCAAAACATTACTAATAAAACTTTTTTATAAGAGTTTTTATTTAGCGAAGATCTCAATAAAAATACAGATTTCTTTATAAGTTTCTTCCATTAAATTCTTTTTGAGTTATTATTTGATTTGAAATCTCTTTAAATATTAGTTAATACGTCTGTGAAATAGGATTTCAGTTTAAATCTAAATATCATAAGAATATAATCAAAAGAAAAATATTTTTATTGAGTTTTTTTTCTGATAGAATTACACGAATATCCTGTTTGGGCGCAAAGTTGTCGCCAAACTTTTTGCTTTGATTGCCTCGTAATGTGTCGTTTGCTTTTGCTTTTTCTTTCCAGTGATTTGTTTGTTGAGAATTTTGTGGGGGTTTTGAGCCTAACCCCACCCGCATTCATATTGACTGTATTCGAGTAACATTTCAATTATAAAGAAGTGTCCGTTTCTTTGAGTTAATTCTCTTCTATTCTGTTCTATACTGTTCTTTAACACAACCGATAAGTTTAAGCGAATCATTCAAACAAACTCTTAAGACTCTTAAGAATTGCTGTCAAATGAATTTCATCGGATATTTGTGAGACTTATATACATGAATTTGTAAGACAATAGATATGAACCGCAATAATAGTTAAGTCTGAGACCGTTCCTTCTTAGAGCCCACTTGTTTTATGTTGAGATAAAGCGATGGTTCACTCCTATTAGTGTTAGTGCTGTTGGCGGGCAAACGCTATCAGATAATAACTTGTAAGCACCAGTGCTGAAGAACAGCCTTTAGGTGACCGCTGTTCAGCTTTTTAATACTTATGTATATTTATGATGGATTGTGGGCTGGGATGGCATCGCATTCTCTGCCCAAAACTTTTTTTATTTTCAAACATAAGAGCCAATTGTTCGCAAACATAACTAAAGACCTCTTCGTGTCAATGCTTTTATCAGTTTTTCCTTTTTTGTCAAACTTTTGGGTTAAATGTTTTTTATTAAATAAAATATTTTCAATAAAAAAGCAATAATTCGCAGTCTTTAAGTCTAAGAGGAAATGGATATAGAAGTGGAACATAAGACCAAAATTTTGTGCTTTTGTTGATCATTGGATAGAAAGAGCAGTCATGATATGCATTGATAACTATATTTGGTTTTAATTCGTGAGAGAAATCAGTAATCAATTCTTTTAATGCATTCAATATTTCGGGTTAAAAGCATTTGGATTTTCGACTAATTCTTACCTCCAAAGAAGTCGATGGAATGCCATCCAATGCCTCGAAGGCATTGATAAAAAGGCAATCAATGGATACGTAAGACATTAATTATTTTCAGAAATGACTCACATTTTAGATAATTATTGATTCCGTTCACTAATTGTGTTTCACTGAATAACTCAAGTAAACTATAATTAAGATTTAATGACAACTTTTTGTTAATATAATTATATGAAAAACAAATGTTTAATTCAATTAAATGTTTAGTGAAAACGAAACCAAAAACAGAGTTTCCCATAAAAACTACAAATAAATCGTTAAAAAACCATTAAAAACACTATTGAAGGCTAAGAACACGGAGTCTATGCCCGGAAAACTATCAAAAGATATGATACGATAGCTTTGATTTTCCACAACAAATGAGAACTTATTTTCTTTTTAAAGTCATTTACTAATTAACGCAATTTTCGTATTTATTTAATCCGAAACAATCTATAAATTTTCATTTTCATTGATAAAACATTTAATGATTTACAGAATTCACAACAAATACATTGAAATTTATAGTTAACAGAAGAGGTATTATATTATTTACTCAAAAAAATATGAAATTTATTTGAAATAAAATAATGAAATCAATTTAAATGAAATAAAAACTGAAAATTGATGTCTAATGTATTAGTATGTATTACTGTACAGTTGGTAACCATTAATTTTAAGTACCAATAGTTTTAACTAACCGTTAGTTTTAAGCAAATATGTGAACCAAACCTAAAGTGATATAAACTCATACTAATAGCTTAAACTTAACTTAAAAATTGTTGATAGAAATCAACAATTGATTGAAATTTTCCAATTTTATATAAAATCCTTAATTTTATTTAAATTCATTTTTGTATTTTCGTGTTGAAAACGACGACTGAATCAGAAAAGTTAACAAAAAGGTAAATATGATATTATTGATAAAATTAAAAAATGTAATCAAACGAAAGCATATCTTAAGTATATATTATTGGATCTCAAGATTGGAAGATATTCCTGATTCTAAAAAATATCAAAAGAAATATCAAATAATAATTCTTTAAATTGTTATTTTAAGTCATAATTTTGCAAATATATGGCCAAATGGGTATTAACAGTCTTGAAAATTATATGAAATCTACTAAAAAATAACTTAATAATCTGAAACAAAAGAAAATAACTGATTTTACCTTTAAATTCAATAAAAATCCCTTAATTATGAGTTTAAATGCTTTATCTAATTATCAACCAATACTTTTAATAAACCGTTAATTTTAACTAAATTTGTTAAAATTAATGGTTGCCGACTGTATATAAATACATTTTTATTTATAACTAACGAATTTTGAGTCTTTAATGTAAAACCTGAGGGGTTTGTCGTTCCACTCTTCGGCCCGATTAATACCAATCCGTTTAGCACTAATGATTTCAGAGGATGGGATGGTTTCACCCCTTTCGAGCCAAATCACTTCACTCTCAGTTATGTCCACTTTATTTATATTATTTTTATTGATATCGAAAGCCATACAAAGTTTTGAGGGTCCGTTTCCTACCATATGTTCCTTATATTCGGCTTTTTTGTCGCGATTTTTTACTTTTCGTGACTTTGCTCTCAAGCTTTTCATAGAATCCAAGCCTTCTAACGGTTGGACAGCTCTCAAAAGGACGGCCTCTCCCTCGCCCTCAGACGACAAATTAAAACAATAATACATACCATAAGTCATATACACATAGCAAGTGCCGGCTTTCATATACATCGGTTCATTGCTATCAGTTCTTCGTCCGCCATATGTATTACTCGCCTTATCCTCGACTCCCAAATAGGCTTCTGTTTCGACGATCTTTCCTTTAATGACCGGTCCGTTGTCTGACAGCTTTCGACACAATATCTGTCCTAAAAGTGCTTTCGATAACTCAATACAAGACTTGTTTTGGAAGAAATTAAATGAAAGCCTATCTTTTGAATGAAAATATGGACTAATTTGAGCACTAATTGTATCATTTGATGGATTAGTTTTAATCCTTTTATTAATTTTGTCACTCATTTCAACACAATTATTAGATTCTGGTTTTGCTTTTCTCTTAACTCTTGAACTTTTCTTATCCATTGATATTATCGTTAATTTTAGTTTTGTTTCTTTGATTAAATTCTTCGATCGGTTCTCAAAATCAAAATGTTTTTAATCACTAATAAAATTACAGTTAAATTAGTTTTTAAGATATCATTTCAAGCGTTTTAACAGCTCTTAGTTAACACTTTTGAAACCAAATATTGAAAAACATTATTATTATTATAATATAATTATTAGTTTCTATTATAAGAAATATTAATAATTAATATTAATTTCAAATAAAAGTTTTAAATGACTTTTAATTCAAATAACAAAACACATGTTTTGAGTCATAAACAAGTCTTAGGGGTCTTTTCTAACCAAATGCCAGTCAATCAAAACAGTTAATAAAAACCAGTTTTTTTTAATATTTATAAAACGAAATATAGCCCCAATCATACAGGAAATACCATGATACAATTGACAAGTTTTACATTAAACTAAATGATTAAGATAATTTTCTATTACTTTAATAATCTCCAAATGAATAAATGAAAAGTTTAACAAATTTTGTAAAATCTGTGAACATCTCTACTAAAAAATAGGAAAAATTTAAAGTTCATTGAAGTTGAACTTCAGCTGAATTTTGTTTATTATTTTGAGTGATATTTTGAATGATCCGGTTGTTAGTCGTTACCCAAACCAATCAAGATATGAAACATTGAGTAATTGGTTGTATTTACAATCAGATGATAAATGTTTTGATAAAATATGAATTCAATATCGCTTTGAATTCAATATAAAGGTTTCGCACATATTTTTCTTTACTAAAAAGCCTTCAGTCACTCAAATATATGTTTAATTGAATTCATTTTATTTTTCTATTATTTTTTGCATTTGTTTTCTGTTTATTCAAATTTTTGTTGAAAATTGATATCTTTTGGACGATATCTCTATTTATTTTTCTAGTTTTGCCCCAATTTTGGTAAGGATTTGATTATTACTAACACTTTTAGTAAATGAGTTTTAATTGATTACAGGTTTGTCTCTACAGACAAAAGATAAATACAAACAACTGTTAAATGCATTAGTTTTTTATGTTTAAGAAATTTGTTTATAGATTATCACCAAAACTGATAAATAGAAGACATTCAGAGATAAATGATATATAAAATCAGTTCTTATAAAAACTTTGAAAATAGAGATGGATTTGAAGTGGACTCAAATCGACTGACATTTGAATATATTTTGTTTTGTTTTTCAAATTGTTTTTCAGTTAAAAGATATTAAATTAAAGTTTAAGTAAAAGATATGAAAAGCAGTCAAAATAGTGTCAATTCTTGTTCCCCACTATTAAGAAGTGAAAGAGATGTCGGACAACAAATTATTTACAATACAATTGGTTCACATCCGGCGCTCACTTCATCTGAATTTTCTTCTTCAGTGACATCAAGTCGTCGACCATATCATTATCCACCGGATCAGCAAAATGTGGGTCAACTCCATTACGGTAATCAAGATGTATATGAGGCCAGTATTGCATACAATCGCTATCGTTATTACAACCGTTTGTCGGGCGCACATTCCGGTTATGTTGAGGCAAACCCTTTACAAATACCTGATCATGTAGTACCATGGTACTTCTATATTCCAAGGATAGCAATACCTTATGAAACAGACGCCAGTTCTAAAGCCAGACAACAGAGCAGTTTTGTGACAATATTTGCGATATGGAATATGCTCATGGGCACTTCACTTCTTTGCCTTCCATGGGCTCTAAGCAAAGCAGGTCTCGTTTGTGGTATTATTCTATTACTAGCGATGGTCGCTCTTTGCTGTTATACCGCAAATCTTATCATTTCGATACCAAAAATGGTTAAACTTAATGTCATTGAATTTAGTGATGCGGTCAGTAGTCAGTAGTCATATACTAATTATATTTTGATAAACAAATTCAAACCTTAATTAAATAATAGGTATACCATCTTTTGGGTCGATTTGCATACATTATATCCCTCTTCGCGTCTCTAATAACACTTATCGGTGGATGTATTGTCTATTGGGTTCTAATGAGTAATTTCTTGGAACATATCATTGCATTCTTATATCAGACAATTGACGAAAACGTTCCCATTTCCACAAATATGTCTGAAGTGATCTGTTTTATCGACGGTAAAAAAGACGTCAACAGCACAACAAATGGTGATAATATATTCTTCAATGATCTGAGTCGAGTCGTGCCCTTTCTATTGGCTATTTTGATGGCACCGATTATTAGTCTAAAGTCAGTCAATTTCTTTATGAAGTTTAATGTCGTCGGAAGTATTTCAGTAATTTATTTGCTGATATTCGCCGCTTATAAGTCCACGAAATGGGGTTTTAATATGAATTTCTCTGATGTTAATAGTGTTGAGTACACTAAACTCTTTGATTGGAATTTTCCCGTTATGTCCGGCATATTAGGTTTAGCCTTATTTGTTCACAATTGCGTTATTTCTTTGCTCAGAACTAATAGAAACCAACAAAACAATAGAAGAGATTTAGGAATCGCTTATCTTTTAGTCGGATTTACTTATCTTTTGATAGCGTCTCTGATTTACATGTCTTTTCCCTTAAGTAAAGACTGTTTAAGAGATAACTTCTTAGACAATTTCGAGAGCAATGACATCCTTGCCTTCATTACCCGGGCTTTTCTATTACTCCAAGTGTTCAGTTTATTTCCACTCTTAGTTCTAATGCTTAGAATACAAGTAATGCATTTATTGATACCAAATACGAGTCCGCGTTATATTCACATAATATGCCTAAATATAGTCCTAATTTCTTTATGTCTGGCGTTTGCGATATACTACCCATATATCGGTACAATCATCCGATACACCGGCTCTTTCTCATCGCTGGTTTACATTTTCAGTTTACCCCCTTTAAGTTACCTGAAGGCCAAACGTATAACAGAGCGACCCATTCCTATAACTCAATACATATTTTTATATTTAATTGTGATCTTAGGTTTTGTCAATTTTTTCGCTCAATTTGTTGTCAAATAATTAGGACTTAAATTTAGGCAAATTTTAATTTTTTTGACTGAATATCGATTTATTGATATTTAAATTCTCAAACATTTGTATTAAATATAAAAAATAATATTAAATGAAAAACATTTTTACTCTTTTTTGAGATTATTTTCGAGTATTCTTTAATATTTGTGATAACAAATAGTTTTTTGTCGTCAAAATGTGTTTATTTGTGAAGACTTTAATTAATGATTAGTTTATTTGCGTGAAAGTCATTATACGATAAAATTAATAATCTTTTAATATAATGAATAAATTTCTATTATATTAAATATAAATCCAAATAAACTATCAAATGGTTATTACGGGTATAGAACTAAAGTCTCTCTTTCGGGGATCCATTTTATGGATTGAGTGAAACAGATTGTCGTAGTGATGGAAATTAAACACTGAAACCAATTCTTCGCAAAACTCTACCCCTCGAACAGAATTTCCATAAGAGTCAAGCGGTGGAGACCACAGACAAATGCCCATAACATTGGGAACGACTACCATCATAGACCCGGACACTCCTTCATAATGTTTTAATTAAGGCTTTATTTTTTCTTTTCTAAATGATTACCTGATTTTGCGGGAAGACCTACTCTGAATGCAAACTGTCCCGAATAGTCATACATTCCACAGGAATGCATAAGTGAAAGACAATCGCGAACTGAAGCGTTGCTCAAAACTATTTGATTAGTAACGGGACAAATGCCTCCGTTGGCGAGAGTGGCGCCCATAACACTCAGTGTATGGCAGTTCACTTCAAGGGAACACATCTGTTAGCAAAAGACATCTTAAAATTTAATTCAAATGAATGCATTCAAACCTGAAAATAGAAATCCATAACATCTTTGAGAACAGCGTTTTGTGGAAAACATTTGTTTTCTTTCATATAGTAAGCGATTGCAAAGTTTCTGTCGGCTGACTCTCTTTCAGATAAAAAAGTACCGTTACTGAAACCAAGGAATTCATTTCCACACAAAGACTTGTAATACGTTGTGACCCAATCGAACTTTTCTGAGTTCCTCATATTTGGCTGTTTTTTGTCAAAAAAAAAATAATTGAAATCAAAGCAAATGAATGATTGATATTCTGTTGAAAGAAAAATAAATACTTTTATCAAATACATGAGTTGTGAACAGATAACGATAGCGCCCGCATTAACCATAGGATTATGTGGTCTACAATTATGATCTAAAACCAATTCATTGAACATTCGTCCACTGGGTTCCTGACCCACATATTTATGCACTTCATTGCTTCCCAACTCATGCAGAGCTATCGCATAATTGATAGGCTTTCCGGTCGACTGAACGGTAAACGGAATATTTGTATCACCGATTGAATATCTTTGACCATCAATTGTGCAGACACTTATCCCCCAAAATTCTGTTGAATAGCCAATATTTAATAGAAACTTTAAGGCAAATAAAAAACATACCTGGGTTAAATTTTGCCAACTGATGAATATAATTAGCAACTTTTCCGCCGGTATTGGCCTTACATTTCCAATAAAAATCTTCGATATATTTACAAAATTCTGGGAAATCGGGAACAACTAAATCGTCTTTAAAGGCTCGACTGAACAGAATTAGGTTTTCTTCAAAAAGAGTCCAACAGAGATGTTTGTCGAGAACCAGTCCTTCAATGTTTCCGCTCTCTTTTCTTTCGTCTAAAATCTCTTTGAGTCTTTCAATCATTGTCTCCAATCGTTGGTCTGTTTTCTTGATTCCCTTCTCAGATAAGGCCGACAGCAGTTTTCCGACATTTAATAATTGGTTTTCGTCTGCAAATGATTTAAATAACTGTTCAAAAAGTTCTTCATTTCTATAAAATTTGAAACAATTTATTAATCTTTTAAGTATTAAACTATAATATATACTTTTTACATATAAAATAAGCTAGATCATCTTAATTAACATGAATAATGACTTACTTTAATAAATTATCGGAATTTTCTAAATTTTTATTATTTCTAATAAAATTTTTGGGAGACTTATAATAACAAGAATTATGTAATGATTTACGGAAATTAATTTCATT